>VUQI01034503.1:5059-16969 GCA_015106735.1 Paratilapia polleni
GAAAAAAAAAAATAAATAAAACTAAACAAAAAAAAAAAAAAAAAGTGATATTGTGTGTGATATCATGCCATGAGGTTGAAAATAAGAAGACAAAATGTACAAGTAGGACAGAATCTGTCCTCAGTTCTTAATTTATGAAGTTGGCTAAAGTGCTATAGACTGATTTTCTTTCTTCTGTGCCAAGGACACAAACTAAAAAAATAACTTTACAGCGGCATCCCTCTTTGCAAATGTTCCCTTGCTCTTTGGCTTTCACTTTCCCTGTTATGCAATTCAACTTTAATTTTAAACTTCCTTATTTATACACAACAATATTTGTCTCTACAGCTTTACTCTCACGTCCAAGAACTGATGATACCAAAGAAAATGTAAGAACTGTTGACATGATGAACACAGATTTTTAACATTGCTTATGAAGTGGAAAGGCTGAATCAAAAGTTGCATAATTAGTCTACAATTTATCTTCAGGAGTTTCCTGTAATAATCTGGAATGCTCATCATGACTTTTTTTTTTTTTTTTGTACATTTTACTTTTTTCCAAAATAGATAAAACAGGAACAAAATCTCGGAAAGGAAGGCAACTTGTGGAACTTGATCAACTTTGCTTCCAAGTCACCATACTAATAGTAAAAGGTAATATTTAACGATTTCAAAGTGAAAAAAAAAAAGTATACATCAATAACTATAATATTAGTGGTCCATTAAGGTTGAGTGTCATGCCTTCTTGCTCGACATACTATCCTCAAAGTCCCAGGGACAAACGTCTGCCTTTTTAGCAGCGCTTACAGCCCCACCTTTAGAATTTGGGTTGCTTTGTTTCACTGCAGAAGCACTTTTGTCTGTACCCTTTTTATCCTCAAAATCCCACGGACAGACTTCCACTTGCTTTTCTTTGGCTGCTCCAACATTAGCGCTTTTCCTTTTTTCTACCAGCGGCACCTCCTGGTGACTTTCTACATCCCATGGGCAAACCTCAGCCATCTTTTGTTGGCTCATGTGTTTCTCTGAAGATTTACTCTTGTCCTTCACTTTTGTTCTACTTTTCTCATCGTCACCGTCTTTTGATTTCTCTTGCTCAACTGTTCTTGTGGAAGGGGGCCCTTTCTTTTTAGAAGGGGATTCCTTGGTTTTGGGTGCTTGTGAGGGGCTGGGGCTGGGTATCCTCTCAGAATTTGGAGATGCTGCAGTGCTGTCGAATTCCCACGGACAAACATCAGCTTTTGATGTTAGTGGCTGAAGTAATGCTCCTCCTTTGGGTGGATCTGAGAGGGCACTTTTTCCTCTCCCATCCATTGGAGAGGCTCCCTTTTGCTGCTTTGACGCATCCTGTGAGCGAGCTAATTCTGTTGGTTTTTTCAGCTCTTCGAAGTCCCATGGACAAACATCTGCCCGATGTGTTTTGGAGCTTTCTACTCCAGAATGAGGCTGCTGGGCTTTAGGCTGAGTAGATATTGATTGCTTTGATGCTTCCACTTGACTGGCTTGACTCTCACCTCCCTCCTCCCATGGGCATACCTCTGCTTGAACAGCTGTTGACCTCTGAATCTCCTTTGAGTGCCTGCCACTTGAAGGAGATTGATCGGAACTTTTCTGCTTTTGAGATTTGCCTCCTTTGGTGCTACCTCCGTGAACTGTTGTGGTTTCCTTTGGTGCTATAGATACGTGCTTTTGGACTTTGTTTTCAGACGGAGTTGGAATATCCTCCACCTCCCAGGGACATACTTCTGAGAGATCGTAAAGGTCTGTTCCCTTAATGAGGTCGGAGCAGATTGTCGGCTGGCTGCCACTAACTGGCTGTTTCATAATTCGGCCTTTTGCGGTGCTTTGTTTGTACTCAACTGACTGGCTGATAATCATCTTGGGCTGGCATTCATTTTCCAGCTCTGCATTTGCCTTTGTGTCTTTGCTCTTTGGCTGACTCTTCTTATTGCTGTCCTCTGTACCCTGGGTCTTTCCAGTCAAGCCCAAAGTCTTTTCTTTGGCACTAGCGATGACACTGAGGGACTTCTGCAGCATAGAGGCTCTGGGATGAATTGGCTTCTTGTCTGCAGTTAGATTATGGGCACTGGCTGACTTGCATACCAAGGGAACTGATTCTGTAGATTCACTGGGGGCATTTATATTCTCACTGGACTTCTTCTTGACCAGCTTCTTGCCCATAAGTGTGTCCAGGAGGGACCCTTCAGCTGTGTTCACGTCCATTTTGTCATTCACCGTGCTGCTGGAGTCTTCACTCTGGTCACGGACGTGGTCATAGCTACTGTGCGACTTCTTCAGGGAGAAAACCTTGTTCTTCAGTATCTCCTCCTTCGCTGGTTTTCCTGGGTGAGTTGGATCTAAGGGGTTCTTCTTCAGCACGCAGATACTGTTACGATTGCTCCCATGCTCTCCCGTCTCCTTCTCTTCACGGCTGCACTGGCGATGCACAGACTCGGGAATCTCTGTGATGCGCCTCATCAGTGAGCGACCTAACCCTTTCTTAGAGCTTCGCTTTTTCTGGAGATGGGGGTTATTTGCCAGCATCTTCTTCCTCTTGTAAATCTCCAATTGGGAGTACAGTTTCTTCAGCTCTTCCTACACATCAATGACAAGACAGATATACAGACAGTTATAAGTCTCTTGTTAATGACATCAACCTGATTCAATGAAAAACAAAAGTTTTGCGCTCAAACACTGTTACAGAAAAGCACACAATCTGCTGCACAGAAAACATGCAGTACGTCCTAATGACACGTGACTACAAACAGTTTTTAAATGATGCATTACAGAGTATCACATGCTGAAAAAAGCAAAGACAGGACAATCTTGGACAGCATCAAAAAAGGAAAGGGAGTGTCTTGTAGTGTTAGGTCTGAAACAGCCTCTAAGCTCAGATCCTGAATCAGTTGTATTTCTGTCTGTATTTCCATCTGAGACAATGAATGCTCTCAAGCACCTAAATGTCATCATAAAACCACTTCCTCTAGATTATAGGCTTAGGGTACCCAAATCTTTTGGTAGAGAGACTTCTTCAGCTCTAACAGACAAACAGAAATCTCTGCTCACGTTGGTACGTTTTTCCCAAAGGCTGTCGCAAGACCTTATGCCACAGCCATTAATAGAACTGAGATGGCCCATTTCGTCTGGTGTCTGCAATAAAAAACTGCCATGGCTCAGTATTTTTGGAGGATTCAAATGGTACACAATGGGGAAGGAAAGGTTTGTAGAGACACTGCTCACCCGGATGTCCTCAGGGTCCAGGCTGTGCTCGCTCCACGCTGATGTTATGCTGCTGTTGAGGTACGATCCGGAGCGACCCATGTCCAGCTCGTCCTCATAGGCTTCAGAGGCGATGTCGTCTCTCATGTGGGTGCCAGCAAACAGGAACTGATGAAGGGGCATAAAACTGGTCAACACTGGTTGTTTCATAAAATTTCTTAAGCAAAAAAAAGGCAAACAATACAGTGATTCAAAGTAAATATTTTTAAAACAAATCACAAATATGCACAGCAGCTTTGAACTGTACATGCTTTCCAAATAACAGCTGAGCACTGTGCTGCAGCTGAGCACACAAGAAGTAAATAGTGCATTTGGTGCATTAGTAAGTATTTGTGTGTATATAGAGCATATATAAAACACTAACATTAAAATAAAGATCACCATGAAAAATAATGAATAAAATTAAGGGTATGAATATAACAACTTAAATCAGCTTTGCCTAATTGCAGGACAGCATCTAATATAAAAAAAAAAAATGCTACATTACAAGTAAAGCAACATGTAGTGCCTTAAACCTGCATTCTTTCTAAGAGCCAGCGGGGGGCAAGTCCATTGATGCAAAAAGAAGTCTTATTGTATAGTCAAGTCAAGTCATTTATATAGCACATTTAAACACAACATAAGTGCAGCACAGCAAGCAATTAAAATAATAATACAATTAAAAGACAAAGAAAAAGAAAATTATTAACTACTTAAAAACAATTTAGAAAGAGAAATTACACACAATAAGGAAAACAAATTAGGTGCATTTAATACTGTTCACAAAAGACACAGCTGTAAAATTGCCCTAAACTGAAAAATCCAACGAGAAGAGGTGTGTTTTTATATGAAGCTTTAAGACTATTAGTGAGGTAGATGACTTCAACAGGAAAGGGAAGCTGCTCTAGAGTTTTGGAGCCTGAATTTGAACTAATAATAACTTCTGGCTGACCGATCTGACCAGGTGGAGGCCAAGGTAAGAACCAAAATGTGATTTAAAATTTAATTCTGTTGTCCATATTTACAAAATATGCTTACGTATAGATGTCTATAAAAAAGTGACCTCACTGCTGATTTATTCTATGATCTCAGTAAACATTATTTTAGCCATCAGTCACACAGGCCTAGAGACTGGTCGGCGACCCCCTAGCAACCACCGGTCACTAGGGGAAAATTGTGTATTCCAGAGAGAGAAAGTTTGTCTTCAAAGTAACAATTGCACCTTTTGAAATGTGTTGGTCGCAGTGGTAAGGCACAACTTTTACTTTGAAGGTGAATGTTCTCTGTTTCCGGTTTGCATCACACTTTTTCCAAGTTTCACTACTGCTTGGCGAGTAGTTGGTGAGTGTTTGCAGACAAGTTGGGGTCTTCCATGCAAACTATGGGTGACCGGGGCAATCTGCTAGCGACCAAACCAATCGCAAGAAGGTTTTCATTGCACCGCTTTGTGAGCAATTTCACCTAGCGACTGCCAGCAACCGCTAACCAACTGGTCAGGGAATACACATTATCCCCCGGCCAGGGGGTCACTGACCAGTCTCCAGGCCTGTGTGATTGGGGCCTTAATGAGTTTATCGTCTCAATCACTAGTTTCAAGTCTTTAATACAACATGATGTTCATATTATAAATGATGGACAAATTTAGAGTAAAATAAATCAACCTAGGCATTTTTTAGGACTACCTCATGGGCTATGCTTTGTGTTAGACAAGTTGCTACCGTGTAAGCATGGAGTGTCCTTGTGATGTCTCAAACTAACGGTTATTACGCCCATCTTTTCTATATAGTCTGTGAATGTAATACATAAATTGTGCCGCTTACCTTAGGAATGAGTAGAAGACCCAGTGTGACTGTCACAGTTAGGTGGGTATGGGTGAAGAACAGGAGCAGCATCCAGTCTGGATGGAGCTCAGGAGCAAGAGTGAACCTGTAAAAACAAACACAGACATCCAGACGTGAAGCTGATGTTAGTCAAATGTTTCACTGGCTGCAGATAGCATTGCTGATTGTTATATTCTGATATACTATATCTATAAAGCTGTGCAGCATCATTACTCAAGCTGCTGAACCTCATCACATAAACCAGGAATGTATTTAAACACAGAGACACATCGCACACATCTTTATGATAGCTTATCATCAAATTCAAAGTGTGCATTCAGTAAACGGAGTGAAACCTGCATCAAACCTCTTAGATACAGATGGAGCCGGGAGAGACGGAGACCACCAGCGAAGCAGATTTATACAGGGTCTGTCTAGTCATCAAATACACTCATGCAATGTTCCACTTGGGTGATCCTCTTGCCAGCAAGGACACAATATTTTCCTCATTCGCTCAATTGGATTCACAGTAAAAGGGAGTGACCTTCATCTGGTTACAAGATTCAGTCTATGTATACAGCAGACAGGAACACACTGGGCTGGCTGTGGCACAGCAGTTGGTGGAAAATAAGATAATTACCATCTGAAACAATAGTGGGGAGAGGAGTAGCTCCAGCCTGTTATTTAGAATGAACTAACAGGCTTTCAGCACAGTGAGACCTCATGTGCACTAAGGATATGAAGGCATGTCCTGTTAGATGCTAATTCCACCACTGGAGAGCCTCTATCCAAGCAAATGTCATGTAGCAGGCTCATTATGCTGTTGAGGTTGGCAAATGGCTAATTAACGAACAGTTACTGTGGTAATAGCTGTGAGGCATGAATGAAGGCAAATGTCCAGCATATGAAATGTCTCGAAGCTTTGAAGTCTTCCCTCCTTCATGTTTTGTGAAGAGTTTCTGTGCAGATGAGGATTTAATAACTCTGGCATGTTGTCTCCTCTCAGCCTGCAGCATCTCACTGAGAGATCCCCACCACTCACAGACTCATAGTGGTTTCATTCCAGCATCCCATTCACCTGGATCTGACTTAAACCTGACGACGACCACGGCCAACACGGAAGTCTAAGCTTTAACTGGTCACTATGGGATCAAATAGCTGGTTCTTCATGTAACATAAATGGACGGAGGATGCCTTTAACAAGCCCCGGTGTACACTGGGGCCCAGGTGGCAACCAGTCAGAATCAACTCGCACACCAGGCAACTTTCCAGGTTATCACAGGGCCTCGTCTGGCCATTTTCTGCAGAGAAAAGCCTCACCACAATGCTCAAGAGGCTCGTTAAAAGAGTTGGCAAACCAATCACAAAGAGCCAGATGTTCAAAAACCATCAGAACTGTTAAAAACTCACATTTCTTCCAATAAACTATAGATGATGCACAATTTATTGGTAATGAATGCTAATAAAGCTGCCAATAATTCACGCTATTTATGCTCTCTTAGAAAAAAAACCCCCACCCTGACACGGTTCATTAGTGAATAATGTGATGGAGCTGAGCTCTCAATTAGGGCGGCTCGAGCTAGGAGCGGCTGTGGCAGTGTCAGCTGAAACATCTCATTTATTAAAACTGCATGGTGCAGCTATTTGACATGTAGACTGGAGGGAGAGGGCCAACTTCACTACAATAAAAATTAACTCCCAGATGAACAGAGGAGTTGAGCTAGCCTACACGGAAATGAGACAATCTACTGGAGGACATAAGCATCAAAATGACAACCCAATCATAGACTATGATATTAAATATGGAGCCAGTACACGCGGGGCATTTTGTGATTTTGTAATTTTAAGTGACAACATTTGCATGCTGAACACAATGTATTTGTTAGTAATTATGTTTTTTCTCCTCCTTGGGGCGCTACATAGATGGGTGTGTGATATTTAAACATTTCTTGTGATTGTCTACGTCACGGTCCCTGAGGTTTGTGTTGTTTTGAGGTTCTGAATTGTTTGTCACTATATTTGACTTTGGTGTTTCATTTAAGCTTTACTGTGTTTGTTGAACTTTGGTGTCCTGCTTTATTATTCTAATAGATTGTGCCCTTTCTGTTCCTTCTCCTGTCTTGTTCCTGTGTTAATGTATTGGTTCCCATGTGTTTCTTAGTTGTTAAGTGTTAGTATTCACGTCTGTATTAGTTCCCTTTTTGTTAGTTCCTGTTCTGCATTGAAGTACAATCATGTGAAAAAGAAAGCACACCCTCTTTCAGTTATAAGATTTTATGTATCAGGACATGATAAAAAATCATCTGGTCCTTAGCAGGTTCTAAAATTATTTGAATACATCCCCAGATAAACAAGAACATATGACACATTACACCATGTCATTATTTAACTAACAAAAATTAAGCCAAAATACAGAAGCTGGATGTGAAAAACTAACTACACCCCACAATGGCTAGATAAGGTCAGTCATATTATCCATACAATGTGCTAACCCTAAGGATCTAAGGAGATTCATTTTGTCTTACATGGTCTGATATACCTCACAGGTTATGTTGGCTCACGTTAGCAAACTGCAGTTTACTGACCGCGTTTTGATCTGATTAAACAGCCATACTCATTCTCTGTGTTTTTTGTTTTTACTTTGATATGATTGTTATATAATTATAAATTTTTGTTATTCCTAGTTTGCAATTACTTTTATGTAGTCATATTATTTACTGTATGCTAATTTTGTGTTTTTGCATAATATTAATTAGGTGGAGGCTTTAAAAGTAAGTCGACTGCATTTTTTTTTTGCCTCCTTCTCCACCGTTTATTATCTTTGTCATTTTTTGTGTATTTTTAAATTGTGCAAAACAATAAATTGTATTGAACTGAATAAACAACCTTTGAGAAGTTGAAATGATAAACGATGATAAAAATGTATTTGCAAATTTAATAAACAAACCACATACCTTTTATTTAAAATATACCCACTCATGGAGCCAGATCACTGGGAAGAGGAGCTGTTACCTGATAACGTAGAATATAGCCGTCAGGATGAGCTCATTGTGAACAGCGATGGCCATGTAGCGAGGCTCGTGGAAGGCCGACGGCACGGTCCTCACAGCGTAACACAGATAGACTGCCCACAGCAGGAACAGGAACTCAGCTGGGAAGCAAAAACGAGAAAGAAGTGGTAAACACAATCAATGCACAGGCCAAGAAGTCATTTCTATGCAGCACACACTCTTTACATGTGCACCAACCAGCCAGCCACTTCACACTCCAGTGCACTCATGGAGCTGCCACAGATGGTTGTACAACACATGTATACAGGAAAGTGCCCTGCTCAACAGACTCATTCGTAGCAGCTGTGGTTGTATTCTCAGGGCAGTAAACGAATCCCTGTGCACCTCAGCGGCAGCCTCACATAAGGTTTCCAAGGTATCCAGCTTCGCAACTGTAAACATGCCTGGTTGTTGCCTGTGAGGGCAACTGAATCATGTCTTCTTACAATAGGAACAACAATCACTGCAGAGTGAATCATTACTACTAACACCTCACTCTCTGATGGTTTTTCTTTTCTATAATTAGATCCCAAAACTTTGTATTTTTGGTAAGTGAAACTATTTATTTGAGGGTGTAGTGGAAAAACAACAGAAATTAACTTCTTTTCTCTGTTTCTTGAAAAAGAGATAAAACAGGGACAGAGAGCAACAGGAAAAGTCTAACAGTTTTTTAATGGTTTATTCAGAGCTTTGGTAAATTATTTATCAACCATTGTGTCAGTAGTTCCAACATATTAATTCTTCATAATGGGGCAGATTTTTTTGGAATTGATGTTTTTTTATGGCATAAAACCAAAAGTTCAACAGTTTGTTCACAAAATTTATGGTATATTAGCAACTTACAGACTTCATTCAGTAGTTAAAGACCTCAAAGCCACTCTCTTTCCTTTTTTTTTTTTTTCAAATATTCTGTCATACAGCATCTTTACTCAGACTTTTATTGTTATCTGTACAGTAACTCTCGTGTTTTTTGTAATCTATTTATCATTAAACTCAGTACAATTTGGTGTGGACTGTTTAATCATGTTGTACAATCAAATTTTTTCTTTACAGTTAAATTATAGTATGTAGATGAGGTTTTGCAGACACGTGACCGCTAACCACATGACATTAACTTGCCCACCATTTTGGACGTTTAACAGTGTAGGGTCAAGTGAATAAGGCCTCAGTCATACAGGCCTAGACACCAGTCAGTGACCTCCTGGCAACCTAGGAAAAAATGCGTATTCCCCAAGGGGCTGGCAAAAACCTCCTTGCAGTTGCTTTGGTCGCTAGCAGATTGCTACGGTCACCGGTAGTCTGACTTGTCTATGAACACTTGCCAGCTATTCTCCAAGCAGAAGTGAAACCATGAAAAGTGAGACACAAACCGGAAACAGAGACTTTGCCTTCAAAGTAAAAGTTGCACCTTTTGAAATGTGTTGACTGCAGTGGTGAGGCACAGCTTTTACTTTGAAGGCGAATGTTCTCCGTTTCCGGTTTGTGACACTACTTGGCTAGTAGTTTGCAGACAAGTCGGCATCTTCCATGCAACCTGCAGACAACCGCAGCAATCTGCTAGTGACCAAAGCAATCACAAGGAGGTTTATGGTGCAGCACCCTCTTTGCAACTGATTTCACCTAGCTACAGTCATCAACGTCCAGGAACCACTCGCCAGCTGGTCGGGGATTCACATTTTTCCCTGTATCACGTCCAATATGGCGAACAACTCCCGAGCAATGTGTGCATGACCTCACACGAGAGACCTCTATAGGTTGTATTTTGCAATTATTTTTTTATTGCTTCTTTAATGTTACAATGTAATTATAATAAAGCCTACAAGCCAGTGTACTCCTAGTGTGGGCTTGTGACCTGCGTGAGAGGCTGTGTGAGAGTTTGCCAAATCAAGTATGCCGATCAGAATGAGATGTTGCAGCAACTCCTGGAAAAAGGAACAGCCGAAAGAAGAAGAAGTGTGCTCTATTATTATAATTGCTGGTACTTTCTTTTTTATCATTTTATGTCTATAAAGTTAGAGTCTGCAAGATTAATGCAAGACTTCCGGTGTGTCTGCACTGTCCTGTACTTGTGCAAACAGCAAATAAACCCAATGTGAATCTGAATTAAAACAGCATGTAATACCCACTGCTGAAAGTGCAATTTTGCTGTGCTTAGACCTTTTATTATAATATTAATTGCTAGTACCATATTACTTTTACTTTATTTACCATTTTATGTTTATAAAGTTGTGCAGAGATGTGCACAAGAATTCCACTGTATCTGTACAGTCCCGTACCTGTGCACATGTGAATCTCGATTAAATGAGAACATGATAACAACTGCTGAAAGTGCAGTTTTGCTGCATGCTTAGGTCTTAACAATTAGTCTTTATTCGTTAGGAGCTCATCTTTTTTTATGGGATTGTTGCTGTGAAGAAAACACAGCAAAGCAGAAAATGTTACAATTAAATCTCTTGCTGCGATCGAATGCAGGTGTGGATTTCTAAATCTGAAAGATTTATTGCATCTCTGTGGGTGTAAATTATAACCTGTATTCAGGTGGCATCAGAGTTGCCCTGCACATCCATATTGGAAACCTATTTTTACCTCCTAATAAACAGAATGAAAATGTGCCCTCACTATACAGTATCACAGCATGGCGGCTCGGCTGGGAGTCCATCTGTTTTCCCAGAAGTCAAAAACGACCACAGCTCTCTCTCATGAAGCCTGAGTCAGCAGACATAAACCAGCATGCAGATTTGCTGAAAGTGAGATGCTGCTCTCAGAGCATCTTTGATTTCTCATCTGTCTTCATCTGCTGCTGGTTGCCCTCCCCTCTGTGCGCAACACAGGAAAACATCCAAAAGTGTAGCACCAGTGGAGAGGATTAATGTCTTCTTTTGGGAAACATTTCCAAATGTACATGGAGGGGAGCTGTCTTAATCATCCAGCTTCACCCCATCATTCATTCTTCCCTCATCTCACTTTCAACTCTCATCGCTATCATGCCTAACAAATCACTTCTTAATTTCACGTGCCCCTCAAATAACCCATGTTTTCTCACCGCAGTAGGCACACACAGAGTGCGGTGTAGTTAAATCTTTTCACAGAACCCTGCGGAGACAGAGGGCAGTAGCGGTACTTACCGACAGCCATCATGTAGTCCCAGCGATCCAGGAGGCACATGCTGAACTGCAGCCCATCGGGCGTGTAGCCCACCTCGATGAGAGCCAACTTCCTGTCCGGGTTTTGACAGACGGCAGATGTCCAAGCCACCAGGAACCAGCAGACGATGAGCAGGATGATGCCCAGCAGACGCAGCACTCGCCAGCTGGTCATGTACGGGATCCTCTGGGCTGTACGGGACAGGAACACCTTCAGCACCCTGTGGAGGGTGAAGCTCACGTTAAATATGCTTCAAAAAATTAAGTTTCAAAAAAATAAGTTTTCATTTATATTTTAATATAATTAAAAATAATATCAAAAGTAAAGATGGCAAACATGAGAGGGAAATACTTCAGCAGATTATCACTGATATGATAATATGTAGGACTGCTTTCTTGCATTTGCGTAATATCTCTAAAATTAGAGGCATCCTGTCTCAGAGTGATGCTGAAAAACTAGTTCAAGCATTTATTACTTCTAGGCTGGACTATTGTAATTCATTATTATCAGGTTGTTCTAAAAGCTCCCTGAAAAGCCTTCAATTAATCCAGAATGCTGCAGCGAGAGTACTGACAGGGACTAGAAAGAGAGACCATATTTCTCCCATATTAGCTTCTCTTCATTGGCTACCAGTTAAATCCAGAATTGAATTTAAAATC
>VUQI01034510.1:8439-26180 GCA_015106735.1 Paratilapia polleni
TTAAAGGGGTTTTTTTTTTTTTTTTTTTTTTTTTTTTTTTTTTTTTTTTTGTGTAGGACCGACAAGGTCCGTTTCAGCGACAAGTGGAGATATGTTTAAGAAAACCAAGAGTAAAGTGCTGGTGGATTATGCGTCAGAGGAGGACGACATGTCCTGGCACTATCATCACTCCTACAAGGTACTGACACGGACAAAAAGCAAACAGCGGTATTCACAGCTAACAGTGACAGTGAAAGGGTTAATTTCACTTGTTCATGCAAAGTCTGATAAATAAATACAAGTGAGGATATAAAGTAGCCTAAGTATTATAAATCCGTTTAAAAATGATTTGAAAGTCAAAATAAGCACGTAACTGGTTCCCAGTTAAAAATCAGATGTTTCTTTTGTTTTCTTCTTAAAAAGTTGCCAAATGGACCTCTTAGAGTCTCCCTGAGATTGATATGAAGCAGATGGAGGAGGTGCACAAGTGCTCAAACTCATGTCAGCTCAGCAGAGGGACAGAAAATGCTCAGAGGTCAAAGAGGGGATCCTGAATCAAAGAACCACAGCATGTGTACTCATTTATAAGCTGAACGCTGCTCATGTGTCAGGAATAGGATTGAAATTAAAATAATGTAATACAGTAAAATAAAACACAGGAGATTTTCCAGTAGGAGAAATTCAGTAGTCAGTCAGTGTGATCATTCAGAAAACAGGTTACTATAGTGTTTTAGAATCAAATTTGTATCTTGTAACTTATTTACAGTCTTCAAACTGTAAAGGTCAGAGGTATAATTGGCAGAAAGCATTTAAGAGGGTATGGTTCACAAATGTGTCTTTGTTGTGTTGTGCGATACCCATATTTTCCAGGTAAACAGCAGCAGTGTGTGTGTGTGTGTGTGTGAGGTCTAAAGAACCTCTGTATCAGCACTTGCAAGCAGCTGGGCTCTGTCATGCTGCTGGGAGCATGGGGGAGGAGACACACGCACACGCATGCACAGACACACACCAGGAAAGCCATCCAGGAGTTCTTGTTCATAAGAAATAGCATGGTGACATGTTTGTCAGCTGAGATTCTTGTAGTAGTGTTTTTAACCACTTGGGTTGGGTATAAGGTGCTCACATCTAGGTAAACACTAAGACTCTAGTGAAAGGGGGGGAGGATACTGTGCAGTTCCAGCTTCCAAAGCTCTGGTTAGATAAGCCTGTTAAAACTCACAGGGATATTTTATTCCTCATAAAGGTTGGAGTCACAGTGGAATCAAAACAATGTGCTATCATCACACTTGTGGTATCTAGTCAGCCTGCTGTATGCAATGATAAAGGCTTCTTTAAACAGCCATGATTTAGGTTTTTTTGGAACACTTTTTAGATACATGTATATACGCTACTCACAAAAAGTTAGGGATATTCGGCTTTCAGTGCCTGAAATGCACTATAACCTCCACTATAACCACAGGTGAACTTAATTTGACCTTCTCTAAACGTTTGAATGCACATGTCGAACTGTTCAGTGTTTCAGTACTTATTGCACAACATGCTGTTCTCTGACAAGGTGATTAACCACAAAAATCACAACAAGTGTCTGATCCATGAATCTACCACTAAATGTTCTGGTTCAATGACAATTTGTATTTAAACAGTCCTCTTTATCATGCTGTTCATATTTTGACTTCATAAAACCAAGATGATGCCTAACAATCGATCAGCAGTACCTGGCCATTGCGAGACGTGACATTTTTTGTTGTGGTGTACCCACCACTGTTGTTAGCTTTTGTTTCAATAAATTGCTTGAGATGAAGAAATGACCATTGCATGCTTCTACTTAAATGCCCTACTTTCATGCTATAATATCACTGTAGCATGAACTTTTTTACATTTTCCACAAATTTCACCCGCAAGTTGAATATCCCCAACTTTTTGTGAGTATTGTATATATATATATATATATATATTTTTGATATAGTGAGGAGTGAATCACATTAAGACCTTTAAGATTACAGTAGGACATTTGCAACACTAATTATATAAAATGCTCTCCTATACTACTGTGATAAATCATGTCAGTGTCATAGACTGCGTGTATAAATGTGTCATAGAGAAGGCAATTGGGAAAATCAACCGACACCATTTCCCAACATTTTTCATCTACTGTTGTGACAATGTTGAGATCTGTGACCCTTGGCTGAGTTTTATTGGTCATTTTTAACTTCCATCCAGGGAACTAATGCATGTGTCCCTGACATGTGAAAAGTTCAGTTTATGTCTCAGTTGCCAGTGGTCGCAAGAAAAAACTGATCTGAGATCAGAGCAGCAGCTGCTTCTTAGAGTCCCTGGGAAAGTAATCAGGGGGGGCAGTGTCTCCTCCAGTCTTCATGACAGTAAAGTACATCAAGGGGTGGGTCAGGTCATAAAATTTTGTAAACACAGCAAAGAGGCAGAGCCGACCCAGCAGCGATACAGGATGAAGCCAGGATAAAAGTTATGATAACACAGTCTGCAAATGCGACATTTTTCCTTCCCCTTATTCAAACCGACGTAGCTGCACTGTCTGATTTACCACATGCAGAGCGAGTGAACAAGAGCGTGAGAGATCTGTAGCATTTTTGTATCATGATCACATTGCAGGAGTACCTTTTTGAAGTCTTCTGTAGATGAAGTTTCCAAATGAAAAACAAGTCAGACTGAATTAGAGGATTAATCAACTTTCAAGCTACATAAAGATACAAAAAGAAGAAAAAAATCACAGATCAAAATATTTTATTTTATTTTGTTTTATTTTGTTAGGTATCTTGACCCGGGTCTATAAAAACTACTTGTTTCAAATTAATAAGTTACTTTTCTTTCCAATAATTTACATTAATCAGTCTCCATTGTCATTAGAAAAATAAAAATTACATGATAATATTGACAAAAATAGAAGGGCAGCACTCCAGCTTCCTCCCACAGTCGAAAGACATGCAGCTAGTGGGATTAGGTTAATTGGTAATTCTAAATTGGCCGAAGGTGTGAATGTGAGGGTGAATGGTTGTCTGTCTCTCTGTGTTAGCCCTGTGACAGACTGGCGACCTGTCCAGGGTGTACCCCGCCTCTCGCCCTATGGCAGCTGGGATAGGCTCCAGCCCCCACCCGCAACCCTGAATAGGATAAGCAGAAAAAAATGGATGGATGGATAGAAGGGCAGCCAGAGAGCTCATACTCCACCAAGGTTGACAATGAAATATCTACTCCAAAAGTAAACAGCTTGTTCCTTTGGTCATGCTCCACAGCTCTGCCAACTTTTTTTTTAATTCATCTTTTTAGTTTTTATTAAGTCTTGCTTACAAACTAACAGCATGGATGAACTACCCCAACTCGGCTCTCACCTTGGATGAGGAATTATGAAATGAACCTTAGAGTGTAAGACTAGAAAATCACAAATACAGTATATGAGCAAAACGTGAACGTTACTTTTTAAAAATAGTCCAATAAAATATATTATGATGTCTTGTGGAGGCTGTCGATTCAGCTCTATCCTTAACTTTATGCTGATTCACACTGTGATGGATTTTATTTTATTGTTTTACCCTTTTTTTAACTCAGGGAGGTCTCAGTAGCTTTCCTGAAAAAGAGAAAAATGCTGCAAACTGCTCAGAACAAGCACACTGTGATCTGTTGGCTACTGTGTACCTACACTGGAGCCATTAGGGGTCAAGTTTCTGCTCAGAAAAATGTGAAATCCTGCTCTTTAGTTTTTTCCACCCACATATATCCAGGTGGTCCAGGAATCAGACCAGTGACCTTCATAACCCTTTTTCTCTAACCTTAAGGCTTCCTCTGTTATTTTGTTTGACATATACAGTTCTACTTAGATTTACTTATCCTCATCATAAGACAGTACATCTCTTTCTTTTGCATTTTGTTTACACATTCTAATAAATGTTTGATTATAAAAGCAGAACTGTATATCAGAGACCAGCAGGCCGACAGATACAGACAAGTATAACGATCACACATCCATAGGCACAGAGATAGGGAGGGAGAAAAGAGGGAGAGGAGAGAAACTGCATAACCTGAAGTCACTCCCTTTGTCTATCCACAGTGCTCCAGGGTGACAGCAGGCCCTGTGCCTGCCTGTTTTCGCTACTCACTTCTATTGAGGTTCAACAGACTGCAAGCAGCTGTTAGCTTGCAGAAGGTGCGTTTGCCTGTTTGTCTGTGGCTTACTGCAGCAACACACCTAAATACTTAAATAAAACCACCACCTCTGTGAAGTGGGATAATAAGAGTATACACCAGGTCTGAGCAAACCTTTGAAAGTCTCACATCTAAATCATCAAGCCATAAAGAGGATAATAAAGGTAAAGCAAATGTGAAAGGTTGAAAGGGAAAAGGGTTGAATTCCCAGAAATCAAATGGGATTTTTTTTTGTCTCACAAGTTTGCATTCATCCCCAGAAATGCAGTAAATAGGGTTTTTTTTTCCTGAATCCTTTCAGCATTTAATGAATATTTAGAAATTTGGGAAATCTGTTCATGAACTGCAAAGCCATGAGATGGTTAGTTTAGCTTGGCAGAAAGTTTGGAAACAGGGGGAACTCTATTCAAAGAATTACTATTAGGATATTCATTGAGTAGTTATTCAGTTTTTTTTGATAAATCCAAAACAGAAAGAGAAAAGAAACAGCCAGCAGAGAAAACATGGGGTTTACAACAAGAACAACCGGACAAAGACTGAGATCATAGCTACAGACTGAATACACACAAGGAGGGACGGGGAATAAGGAAGAGGTAGAACTTAATCAGGCACTTAGGAGGGTGGGAAAAGAACAAAGGCAGGGAGTAAAAACAGAAAACCACATGAGCCTCTGGCCTTTCAAAATAAAACAGGAAATAAGCTAAAAGAGGCACCAGGCAGAAGAATCACTATTTAACAACACAAAGGAAGAGAAAACTAAGGATAATGACTACAGGACCATGGATAATATAAAGACAACGACAAGCCCTAAAAAAAGTTGGTAAACATCTATTCACATGATGTGGCTGGAATGCTAGTAGTGGAGCTGACCATCTTGGTATTATGTGTGCACACTGCCATTTTCTGCTCTCCCCATTCTGCCACCAAGAAAAAGCATTTGGCCTTTCCCTCAATTTACTGACTTTATTCTAAACTAAGCTAGCGTACAGAGAGAGAGGCTGGCATGGGTGCTCTCATCTAACCTTTGGCAAAAATGTAAATAAGCATATTTCCTAAGATGTTAAACTGTTTCTTTAAACATTTTCTGTGTCCCTGGATTCGGAGAATGTGGAGTATTGTTGGTTTGTGACGGCCCTGGGCAAATACTGGTTCCTTGGTATTGAAATTTACAGTGTGTCTTTATCGCCTGGTAAGCTTGGTTGTGAAACACTGCGTTTAAATTTACACACTTGCGTGCAGACACAAAGAGGGAAAGAGAAAATGCAAAAGGGCGCCCTGGGGGTGCGAAATAAGAACTCCTGTCCTCTGTTGTTAGGAGCATTTTTTTCCAAAACACTACTCCTTCTCCCCCTGAATCTCCTCCCCCTCTCACTCTCTCTCTTCTAAAGTTGTTAATGCTTTTTACGCTCAAACAGTAGTCAGTGATTGTGTGAGAGTGTATCTTTGATCAGCTCAGGTGGCGGAGACCCAGCAGACTTTGCTCAGACATGTCCAACCACCATTTCTCCTCCTCTCTCCCGTAGAGTTGTTAGATGTTAGAAGTTCTTACAGCTTTGATCATTTTGCAGGAATTCTGGCTCCACTTCAGTAGAGGCTCGGCTGCACGTCTGATGACTTCTAGCAGCCCTCTTCTTATGATTTAATATCTTTTAGTCTTTTAGGGCAAGTCAAGTCATAAAACTACAAGCAATGGACAACAGTAAATAAGTCAAAGTGTATATTTAAGGTTAAAACATTCTCATTGAATTTACAAACTTAAGGATTGGAATTATGAAGTGTTATTTTGTTTTCTTGGTGTAGAAGCTGAATCAGGCAGTAAAGAGATATTTATTCCTAAGAAGATCGAGGTGTGCCACGGCCACAGGATGAAAGACCCAAATGCAGACACCAGGCTTACAGGGTGGAGAAGGCAGTCTGAATGAGCAAACAACACCAAAGGGACAAGGGTAGCAAGTCAGAACAAGGGTAGCAAATAGTGGCAAAACTGGCTGGATTAAAGTTGCACATAAAATTAGCTGAAGTGGAATGGCATGAAACAGCATTAACAATGGAACACTGGTATAAATACTTAGAGGTGAGAGGGTTGTGTAGGTCAGGTTACTGGAATTGGTGGTCAGGTGGTAAAAGCCAAGGACCTGGAAATGTCCACAAGAATTGCTGGAGGAAGTGAAGTGAAAAAGTGTCTGAAGGGAATGACTGAGGTGGAGACAATATATTGGCAATATATTTTGTTGTGGTTTGCAGTAAAATGAGATGCAGCATGTGAAAACTGGGCTAGAGTCCAAAATTTTCATTTTTTACTTTATGTTTCCTAAAATGTAAAAACTTCCAGATTAACATGGAGCAAACAAATTTCACTGATCTATCTTTGTTTATTTTCTATGAATTTTTAACTGTGTCCATTCTTTGAATTATTGTGGTTTAGTTACAATGCAGCTAGATAAACACTCACTTGCAGCACGTTTCTAAGTGATTAAACTTCTGATAAAAACTCCACTGTGTTTACAAGAAACCGTTGATCGATCACAATCCACACAGTGTTATCGGCACAGGCTAGAGACAGAAAAGTCGCCAGCATCATCGGCCAATTTTGCTGGCTGTCTGGCCAGGTCGCACACCCAGGCGTGTGTCGCTGTGTGTAGCTTGCTGGACAAAGATTTGGGGCAAAATAGCACGTTGTATATTTGCAGTTTATGCATCAGAAACTGTTCAATAAACTACATTTCTCTGACATAGTCTGAGAGATATTTGCAGACAGTGAAGTTAAGATAACAAACACTGGAAATAATGGAAAGTCCACTTGTTTTTAGCTGGACAGTTAGGATTCTCGGTCTGTGTCTTTGGCCTGCTTTTCCCATGCTGCATCACAAATGTTTAAAATAATTTGGGTGTATGTGCTCATTACTGTCTATTTGTCTCTGTTTAAGTCTGTTTGTTACCAAGATAAAGCTAAATTCAACTACTAAGCTGAAGTTTTTCCCCCTCACCCCCAACCGGTCGCGGCAGATGGCTGCCCCTCCCTGAGCCTGGTTCTGCCAGAGGTTTCTTCCTGTTAAAAGGGAGTTTTTCCTCCCCACTGTCACCAAGTGCTTGCTCATAGGGGGTCGTCTGAATATTGGGGTTTTCTGTCTAATAGTGTAGGGTCTTTACCCCACAATATAAAGCGCCTTGAGGCGACTGTTGTTGTGATTTGGTGCTGTATAAATAAAATTGAATTGAAACTGAATTGAATTGAATTGAAGTTCATGAAACTTGGTGGAGCATAAGCAAAGGATAAACCCCTAAAATTTTGTACAGACCGGGATCACTTCTTTAAAGTTTTGGTAAAGGGCATTGGCCTTGTTGGAAGTGGCCTTCCGAGTTTAACACGAAGAGTATCAGTCTCGCAAAGTTTGTTAAACATTAAGTAACTGTTAAATATTTTGGCGGGGTGTTATTGTTTGGTCATGTGTATTTCTTCCTATTTCTTTCTTATTTTTTGGGGGTGTGCAACTATATCCAGGAGGAGACATCATCATTGTGGTCATTGTGGAACAAATAAAGGTCAACAAACATGCAAGTATGCATGCAGACCATAAGAATTATATAATAAATTACTGTTATACAGATTATAAGAGGCAAAAACCTTTTAGTGCACACAGCCTCATGATAGTTATGTAAAGTCAGAACAAAGGGTGTCACACCATTTAACAATAATACAAATATTTTACAACAGATATATTCAAAACAAAACAAAAACAAAAGTTGCAGACTGAAACACAATGAAACCAAAATAGCACTGTTCAGTCCACATATTGTTGAGCACATTTAAGGCAACAGGTCATGGGTTTGTTTTCTTTCCCTTTTGTTTAAATCTGCCCTTGGAGCTCAGTGGTTTTCCCCTCTCTCTTCTTTCCCAGCTCTCCATCCATCCATCCATCCATCCATCCCTCAAACTCGCCCTCCAAACACAGTGTGTTTATGTTACAGCTCTAAAACGGTTGCCTCCTTTTTTACAGGAAGACATGCGCACACTCCACGCACACCGTCTCTGCAGTAAAATGTGAGAGTTTCTGTTTGGGGGTTGGTATTTGTCTTAACTCACTGCGGGTTTATGTGTGTCTCAGGACAAAGACATAGAAGGAGAGGAAGAGGATGAGGAAGCCGTCACGGCAGCGTCCAAGGTAAACAGCAACTTCACAGCTATTTAGACAGAACACAGACACAAACACACTATCTGCTTCCAAACATATATCAGCTTACAGTTTTACATGTGACACTTGCCCCTTAAAGATATGCACTCAGCCAGCCCACTCTTATCTTTTTGTGTACACGCTCAGAATTTCGTAAGAGTCGACCCCGAAAGAGTCAATCTAATGTCACTGAAAACATCCAGATGCTTCAAATGGCCAGTGTTCTCTCAGTTCATAAGCTCAGTGTCACTGCAGTGTTTATCTGTAAACACACCAGCCTTCAGCCATCATCCCCTGTGTTATCCTTAACCTTATCACTGGAAAACTGTCTGGGTTGTTATGTCACTGTGTGCATTTGTACTGTCAACCTTATCCCAGGACAGAAAAATGAGATCATTTTGATCTTTCAGTGGACTGTGGTGTGGCTGTTTTGTTTTTTTTTTAATTGTAATCACTTTAGTTCAGTTATCTGGGGTTTTGGTTTTTATTTTACAGAAACCTCTGATTTCCTGACATTATATTGTAAATAGTAAAGCAAAATTTGAATTTATAAAATTTCTCACTCAGAAGAACTATGTAGGTGTGTTTCTTCGAGCTTGTAGTTCAAGGCCGAAGGTGACTAACAAAAGAATCGACTGAGTGCTTTGTTACATGCTCTTGACTGGAGAAACCCTTCAAGGTTAAGGTAAAGACTTACTACATAGTGTGATTTTATGGCACTTGTGTCTTATATTTGTAGTTTTGACAATCAATATTTATCATATCAACGTGAAGTAAAGACCAGAGATGGTTTGCTACAAGCAGAAACTGCTGAAGCAACTGTAAGTAGTGGCCTTTATGTGATAGTCTGGTAGCAAGGTGGTCAGAGTGCTCACTTTGCTGGGAACCCTTTTGCTTCTTCAGCAGGTATCTCAGGGTCACCAGGGATTCATCCCTTACTTGTATGCCTTGCCTGAGTGGGGCACTGAAAATAAAGTTAGTATTCACCTGCAGAAGGGTTCTACCTGTGGGCTCTCATCAACCATAACCATCTTGGGCTGGCTCCCTAACAGCTTTCTTTAGCTCTTTGGTTTCCAAGCTGATCTTCTGTAGGAAATAGCGCACTGATGGCAGCCGACTTCGATGGGAAATGCGGCTGTGCTCCATCCTTTTGCGAGGGCCTCATCAACCAGATCTTGGTACTTGGCTTTCTTCAGCTTATGAGAAATAGACAGTGGGTCCTCCCAGGGCACAGTGAGTTCGACTACCGAGATTGATTTTGTACCCTCAGATAGGAGAATCATGCCTGGGTGGAGTGTGGTCACTGTCACCTCTTCTGGGAAGATGAGCTTATTTTTGAGATCTGGTTGCATCTCCCAGTTGGAGGTTTGGTGCAAAATGGAGGGCAGATTCTTGGCAGCTGTTCTTGCCCTCGAATCCTTGTCTCCTTCCCTTTGGAAGCTAATAGCCTCAAGTGGCAGGGCCTGTTTGTTTATTAGCTTTGACCCTCTGGAGAACCGTCCATTTGGCGATTTCTGTGAGGACCTTATCGTGTCTCCACCTGTAGTGGCCTTCTCCCAGTGCTTTGGTACATCCAGTTAAGATGTGGTTCAGGGTGCACAGACCTGCTACACACTGCATGCAGGATGGGTAGTAATATTTTCCAGTCAAGTTCATGCAAGAAATGTAAGCAGTTGGATGATCGTACATTTTAAAGCCCCAAAGTTAGCCAAACATCTTTATAAGAAAAAAAAAAAAAAAGCAAAGATTAAAATGTAGTACTGTGACTGTCTGTTGTAAACATCCATCACAGTTTGCACACAGACTTCCCGTTTCATTTTAAACTGCTATGGCCCCTTGTTCTAATTGTATGTGTGCAGTTATCCTGTTTGATTGGGGATTAATTCAAGCAGTTTAAAACCTGTCTGATTGCAAATATTTGACTTTGTCAAGGCACTGATGTATGTAGCACTAATTACTTCACTCAGTACTGTATTCTCATAGCCGTTAGAAAAGATGTGAAAGATAATGAGATGCAAGTTGTAATAAATCAGAACTGTACCTGTGTAAACAGCTGTTAACTGGTTTTGTTATAAAACCAGCTGCTGTCCTAAAGCTGCTTGCATCAGCAGTTTGTAATTTAAAACTTAATCTTCAGGTCTATGCCAAGTGGAGATTTGTGCATCACTAACTAAAAGAAGGGTTAAACCACAGTTGGTAGACTGTACAGTATTAGATGGGCAGCCGCCACATGTGATATAATGTGACCCGACACTTCATTTAAAACTTGAAAATGTAGTGGAAGTCTTCAACATTACATGTTTCCTGGCAGCAAACTTACATATTACTTAATGCTTAGTTTTAATGGTGCACCCTGATTTAGCAAATAAGCTAACTTTACAGGCGGTGTTGGATTTACAGAAAACTGGTACAGCCCAGTCTTAAATCCCCAAATTCCCCCTCAGCTGACGGTTGATGGTTGAACACTGAACACCGATGAGTTTCAAAACTAAATTTAGGGAACATATAAATAGGCCTTCAGGCCAAAGTGAGTCTGGTGGAGAAAATCTCATACCTGATGGCTAGATCACCTTCATCATCATTGCTGTAAACATAATAAATAATGGCTTTATTATGTGGGTTTAAGGACATTTGTCCTTTGTCAGTGCAGGTGATTTTGTCTCATCACTCATCTCTTAATCTGTGCTGACGGCAGGTCTTTACTCAAAGGCATGCTGTGTGTGAACTTGTTAAGCTTGAGTGGAAACCACACACAGGTGAAGCATTGTCTTTGAACCCTGGCTGGTCGCCTGTTTTATGTATAGGCACTGTATGTGACTTGGTTCACAGGACATATTTCATGCACCGTCCTGTTTGTGAGGATGGAGTGGCTGGAGAAGGGAAGGAAACGCAGCATTCTTTCGAGGAGCTGGGCTTTTTGGACTGGAACAATCAGCGTGGAAGAAAAACAAGGCTGAAAATAGCCACAGACACTGTGGAAGGCTGTAATTCTTTCAGCCTCTGTTGTTTCATGCTCATATTAGGACTCACAAAGTGCACATGGAGTCATGAAAATGGGGGTTACCTTTAGCTGATTCATTCCAGATTGCTTAATGATGATTTTTACATACAATTCATTCAGCTGTACCTTCATGATTCTGTACTTAAAAATAGTTTTTTATGGGCAGATGTTTCCTTACTTTCATAACTACTACACTGCTGTATACTCTTTTACTTTTTACTTTTACTCAGTGTTTAATGAGTTGATTACTTGGCTAGTTAATGAGTCAAACTGCAAATGAATGGACAAAAAGGCCGGTCTATAAAACCATTTGTACAGATCCATCTAATGAGATGTATCAATCGTTAAAGGTGTTATGCAGATTTTGTTAGCTCGGTACAGAGTCTGGTTTCCTGTTTCTGTCTGTTTGCTTATGCTAAGCTAACCAGCTGCTGGCTGTAGTTTCATGTTAAACATGTGAACATGGGAGTAGTATTATTCAGTTCATTGAATTCAAATAAGCATATATCCCAAATGTCATTTTTTTTCTATTTAAAGCTTGTTTTTGGTGTCATTGGAAAAAGAAAATCCATAGTCACCTTTCAGCATATTGTGAGGGACCCGGTCTCCTGCATCTTCTCTGGGCTCTCTTTACAGAATATAAAGATTACAAAGTTTGCATTAAAAACGAAATAGGGTGGTGCATTGGGTTAAGAAGACAACTTTCACCCTGCAGACTGGGGTTTGAGCACCATGTGAAAAGTCAGCATTCATTTATTTTTGGTACATATGAAATGTGCATGTGCCAGCCCTCGTCTGGTGGGAGGGGATTAGGATTTTTTTATTTTCAGATTGTGACGTTTTTTGTTTTTTTTTGTTTGTTTTTTTATTTTCTATATTTCCGCGTACTGCAGCTTTATGTTTGCTGCTTTTGCTTCATGTTTGATAAACTGTGATGCACTGCACATTTTTAGAATTTTCTTGATCAATCTGTGTTAGCCCTGTGACAGACTGGCGACCTGTCCAGGGTGTATCCCGCCTCTAGCCCTATGGCAGCTAGGATAGGCTCCAGCCCCCACCCACGACCCTGAATAGGATAAGCGGAAGAAAATGGATGGATGGAATTAAAGAATTCACTGGTGATGGAAATAATGTTCACATGGAGCCCAAATACATAGCATGTAACAGAGAGGCAGAAAAATGTCATCAAGCAACAATTACTATAACTGGACCCATGAGTAAATACATGTGGATCATCAGTACTGAAGCTAAGGTTTTCACGTAACCAAGACCTGAGTGCCATCTCTTAGGAAAAAAACTGAATTAATGCCTGATGTGTACAATTTATGGAGCATTTCCAAAATGAAATGGCTCTTTAATCCCTCGGCTTCCATGTCAGAGGTATAGAGAGAAGAATTTGGCCCAAAAACAGCTCCATTGTTCTGCCAAGCGTGAAGCTGTAGGTAAAGCCGTCTCACACAGCGAGCCAGTGAGCTGCTTGGTTTACCTTCTTGGCCAGTCATTGAGCTGCTTTGGATCTAGAGGCCCGGAGGTTAATGCTGAAGAGAATAGTGAATAGGCAGGCCTCTGTTTGTGCAAGCATGCATGCGTGCACATACACAACTGGAATTTAGCTCACACTCATATACGTCCATGCAGAAAGGCTCCATCTGTTTTAGCATCTCTGGTTTCTGTACTGGACAGCTCGAATTACTGCAAATCTTATCCAGTTTACACTTGACGGCACACACAAAATGAGAGCCGGGGCACAGAGAAATAAAGTCAGAGTGGAGACAGGGTGCTGAAACAGCTGAGATTAAGTTTGGTAAATGTTTTTTGATGATAATAAACTTCAGGAAACTGGCAGGGGGGTTTGCCCACTGGCCTGTTCAGGATGAAAAGTGAGTGGAGGATATTTGTTTTTTCATTTATCATTAAAGCGACTTCCTCTGTGTGAGATGTGCAGGGTGAAATGCCACATTTTCACTGAATGAAGTGTTTAGAAATCCATTAAATGCTACATGAATATGAGTAGGATCTTAAATATTTGCACGCGTCTGTGTGTAGAGTATTTCTAGAGCTTGGGTAGCCTGTCTACCGGTAGGACAACTAGTTTTGTAAATTTTGTTTTATCTGTTGGTGACAGATCTTATCATATGTGTTCCTTTTTGGTTTTGAGAGATGACTGCTTTCATGTCCAGCTCTTTGTTTGCTTGTTGTAGCTGCTGTGGCATTCTCAGGTCAGAGGATGTGTCTGCTTATGTACTCCCCACAGAGCTCTCAACTAAACTCCTCCTTCATAGGTTTAGTAACAAAAGAAAAGCAGTTTAAAGGTCATGTCAGGGTTAAACCCATTCATCAAGTAATATTGTGTACACTAAGAATGCACAGTCAAGCAAAGGCGAGCACGGATGTGAGTAGGAGTTAAGACCTTGACAGCCGACCTTGGGAATTCTTCCCAGTTGAGAAACGAAGCCAAAACGTTGTCCCACAATACCTAAGGACAGCCATATCCGTGGTTGGTGGAAAGCTGCGAGGGCATGGCGGAGAGGAATTCTGACGTGATGGGGAGGTCGGGATTTTCAGAGGGAGTGGAGGGTCTCCCTGTGGAATGTGCTCTGTACCAGTGAGGCCCATAACAGAATTTCCAAAAATGCGTGTTCATCAGTCAGAACATGTGGCTGCCTTTCTAAATTCCTTTGAAGCTGACTTTATGAAATCCTCCTCTTCAGGGTGCATAAATCACTCACAAACAGTCATCACAGATAACAAGCTAACATGCAACAGACGAGGAAAATCAATTCACATCCGCATTTCAAAATCAAACACCCTCTTGTCTGCCGGTTTTCTGTCAGGAGGCCAAGGTGAAGAAGATCATGTCCAAGAAAGACAGGAGGGAGAAGAAGATGTTCTCCTCTAAAGATGATGAGCACTGCTTGTTGACCGAAGTGAAGCTGGCTGACCGCAAAGGGTGAGGTTACATGCTTAATACCTTTATCATGAGAAATGATCTTCTACAAACATTCCAAATATTTTCCTTAGTGAGGGAAAAACACAGCTAACACAGAGTGAATATTTGACAGAAAAATAACTGAACGAATAATAACGTTGCTCTGTAACTGCTGGGTGTGTAAGTGTGTGAGAAGCCGGTGTTTACCGTATGAAGGCAATAAGCCGCTCCTGTGTTTTCACTTCTGTCGTGACCCAAAAAGTAATTATTGTAATAAACGTGTTTCCTGAAATTATTGATTACCTATCAGCAGTGCTAGATGGGCATATTGGTTACTAGCAGCCAGCAAAATGTACAGTATGCCACAGCTATCCACATCATTTCTGATTTACATCATGTTTATACAGAGGTACTCAGTAGCCATTACTGGTCAAGTGTGTGGAGTACAAACATTTACACTCCTGACTAGATATAATGGAGCCACATCTAACCACTTGTATGTGTTTATATATAAGCCACAGCTTTATTGTCCAGCAGTTATTAACTTTCAGACCCCTTGAGGAAGTGGAACATGTACGAAGGGGGAAACCTTAATCAGTAAACTTGCTTTGATAAACAACAGGAATTCCTATATAATGGCTCACTGTAAGTCTCAAGTGTTTCCCACCTAGGCAGTCCCATTTATGGTGGAGATATGAGGAGTGGTCCACTTGGGTCCTAGGAGCTGGCTGTTTTATGTGAACATTTTTAAGTGTGTACCTCTCTCCCGCTCAAAGGTCTCACAAGAAAATCAAGGATGAGGAGAAGGATAAGGAGAAGAAGGACAAGCCAGAGAAGGCCCACTGCTTCTGGGAGAGTGTTACGACGACGATGAGGCAAATCTCCCCTGCCAAAAAACTGGAGAAGATTGAGGGCTGGGAACCGCCACACTTGGTGAACTTCACTGAGACTGCTCCTGATGAACCCCCGGTAGGGAAGAGCCAGAACGGGGACACGCCAGAGTCATTCCTCAACTCCCTAAGCATCCCCACGAGGGCGTTAGAGCTCCCCTCATGGGGTGGACGGGGCCTAGAGGAGGACTCCTCCCGCTATGCTAACCTGTCGGACTCCAATGATTCAACAGCTGCCGTCACGTGGACGGCTCGTGCCAAAGTCAAGCTGGCTGGCATCAGCAGGATGAGCAGAGGGATTGTGTCAGAGAGTGCAAGTGCATGGGAAGGGTTTAAATAGCAGCATTGCGTACCCCTCCATCCTCACCCCTGCACTGAGGATGACAATCTGAACCACATATTTGCTTTGTTTCTATCTAGCTCTGGACAAAACTTATGTTAATGTCAACATCATGTTGAGGTGTTGTAGTGAATCTGAGAATATAACACATGAAGTATGTCTTATCGCAGGGCTTTTTGACAGAATTTGTGACTCACAAAACTACAACTCTGAACAAATGAACACCTTAAACTGCTGTACAGTTTTAACTGCAATACTCACTGGCATGGCGATGAGATAACTGATACTGCCAGGAAATGAGAAAAGTGATTTTCATTTAATCTTTGGGGGGTGTCACTGTTAGAGACTCAATGAAGAATATCCTGCTGAAGATGTTTTTGTTGGCTTTCAGTTCTTTTCTGTCTATGCAGTCACAGTGGGTGAGCGATGAATGTCTTAAGCCTTAACTTATATATTAATTATGGGCTGTGCAATCATGAAACAGCTTATGAAATAGCATTTGGGTGTGAAATACCTGTGTGTGTTTGAAATTAAGAGAGAGAGTGACAGAAAGTGACTTTGTGGGAGGACAGCTGGCATTACAGAGCCGATCTGAAGCACTGCTGTTATACTGGAAGGATTGGGAGGGATGCTGCACTCATGTCATATCAGATTTATAATTAGGATTTCTGACCAGCATTCACATCAAAATCCAAATGGTTATAAGTGGGAAAAATCCAATTTGGCATTTAATAACTGAAAAGTGATTAAAAACCAAATGTCTTTGGCACCTGTCCATGCATTGCATTTTAATACCCAAATGGCCAACTCTGTAATCAACTCAACATCTTTATGACATGAAAATTTGCAAGCTGCCTTCATGCTTTCATCTCTAGCATCCATCCCGACAGCAAGGCAGCAATAAAAGAAAAAAAAAAAAATCAAAGCAGCTTCGACTGTGGTTTCGTAGATGAATATATTTAAATCTGATGCTGAGTATTTGTAAATTTGATAATGATGCTAAACTAATACTAGGACCATTTCTCATGAAAATTAGAAGCTCCCATGAACCCATGATGTGCCTTGTATCATTAAAATGAAATCATGTGTTTGCTGTAAAGGACAAATCTGCTGAGCTCATCACGGCATTTATGCAGATGCAGGTAGTTGCACCTGTGCTGCTTGGCCACACTTCCTGTCTCCAGTTACAAACCAGTGTCTCAGGATGACATTAGCTTCACCAGCAGGAGCAGCAGAAGTGTTTTTTTTTTAATTCTTTAATGGTGTGTAATATCTGTATATTGGGTAGAACAGATTGAATGACGAGTCTTTTCATTTCTGTGATGATTTTTCTTTTAATGCTTTCCACTGATTTTTGCTTGTCTTTTCTTCTTCTTAAATTGGTTTATTGAGTTTGTTTGATACTGAAATCTGCTTCATGACAACCAGAGCTGTGCATACATGCAGCTCCACTGGCCGGGATGCCTGTGACTTGTATTTATTCACTAAAGGCTGGGTCTCATTTTCTCCAGAATAAAGATCTAGACTGACAGTCTGCCTCTACTTCTTTAAACCCTTTGCAGCTTTAAGCAGGGGCGTGTCTAAAAGGGGGGCATGGGGTGGCACCAGTGCCCCCTGAAATATGATTGGCGCCCCCTGGTGCCCCCCCCCACCAAAGACATTGGACTAGAGTACTGTTAATTTACACTCCCCAACACCATTAGATTAGAGCTTGGATAGGACCAGTAGGAATGTACATTTACTGAAGTTTAATGTGTGAGATATAGATATCTATATCTCTATATATCTCTCTCTATATATATATATCTGTCTCTATATATATCTCTATATATATATATCTCTATATCTCTCTCTCTCTCTCTCTCTATATATATATATATATATATACAGCTCCGGAAAAAATTAAGAGACCACTCCAAAATTATCACTTTTTCTGATTTTGCTATTCATAGGTATATGTTTGAGTAAAATGAACATTTTTGTTTTGTTCTATAAACTACTGACAACATAACTCCCAAATTTCAAATAAAAATATTTTCATTTAGAGCATTTATTTGCAGAAAATGAAAAAATGGTCAAAATACCAAAAAAGCTCCAGTGTTTTCAGACCTCAAATAATGCAAAAAAACCAAGTTCATATTCATTTTTAAACAACACATTACTAATGTTTTAACTTAGGAAGTGTTCAGAAATCAATATTTGGTGGAATAACCCTGATTTGCAATCACAGCTTTCATGCGTCTTGGCATGCTCT
>VUQI01034511.1:0-17655 GCA_015106735.1 Paratilapia polleni
TTACTGCCGTCTTAAAGGCCTGTGGTACGTAGCCCGTTAATAAAGATAGATTGAGTATATTTAAGATTGAACCATTAATTAATGGTAGGACTTCTTTGAACAATCTTGTAGGGATGGGGTCCAATAGACACGTTGATGGTTTAGAGGAAATAATTACTGAAGTTAACTCAGAAAGATCAATCGGAGAGAAAGAGTCTAAATAAGTATCTGTATTTTTGAAAGTTGCTGTAGATAACAATACGTCTGTGGGACAGCTGTGAATAATTTTTTTCTCTAATGGTTTAAAAATTTTATTTGTGAAGAAATTCATGAAGTCATTACTAGTCAGAGTTAAAGGAATGTTTGGCTCAACAGAGCTCTGACTTCTTTTTGCAACCACAGGAGTCACCCCCTGCTGGGAATTAGAGAGAATGCAGCTTTATGGCATTTTGTTTTTCAGACCCTAAAGCTACGTCCATCTTTTATATACAGTCTGTGAAACTAACTCGTATGCTTTCATGCTCTTTGGGCATACATCAAAACCTTATTGGTTGTCCTGTATGCTCAGACAGCATGAATGATTTCATCTTTTATTTAGACATCCTGAAGTATTTATACTTTACTACACAAACAGTACACAGTTCAAAAGTGGTATTTTTATTTCATTGCATATCTCCTTCATCACCCATCCCCCACAACAGCTACGCTACCATCTAAACAGACTATATCTGTGCTCTCACATAATGTTGCCTGAGTTATGTGCAAGCTGTCCACCACCGACCACTATCCATCTGGATTTTAATCGACAGCTTCCTGGTAATCCTGAAAAATAAGAGAGGTCAGAGTTGCTGTGTCAAAGTAGAAATGGAGCTTCAATAGAGCAGCAGCATACAGTATCAGGCTTATCCCCCCATTCATGAATAAAATATTCAATCATACCTATGACATATTGGATTAAATCCTTAAAAATCACCTAGACCTGTGACATATAGCACTTAAAATCTGCTAATTTGCCAGTGTGCTCCTTTTACCAACTTTATTTTCTTTTCATTTCATTTTTTGTTTTAAACCCAGTTTTTTATTCCCTTCTGTTAGGTTTCACTTGGTCTTAAGATGTTCCTGTCCAATTGATTTGCACTGTTTGAAAAGAAAAAAACTATTGATACTAAAAAAAAATACTAAGTCATACTCTTGACCTTGGTTTGTGGTTCACATGTAGGGCCAATTTTTGAGTCTTTGAATCATCAGAGAGGAAAATGCAAATGGAACATTTTATCTTCAAAAAGACCATAGTAGGAATATTAACCAAAATATAAATGACAGATTTCAGCTGAGAAAGAAAAAAAAACAAACTACTTTCATTCCTGCTGTAAATTTGCCACATGGTTCTCATTTCTGTGTGAATCATAGTGAAAGATTAGACAGAAATGTCAAAAAGGCTATTACAGCCTGGCGCTTATAGGTTCCCACACATTTCCACTCTGTCTTGGTGTGTATTATTATCTATCTTACAGTTCCAGTGACATGATGTGGGCTGTGAATGTATGTCTATAATAAATAAGTATTTCTGTATTAAACTGTTGATTTTGGACTGTAAACTGCAGTCTTTACTTCACTTGAAGGTCAGTTGACGCTGATAAGTTCCCTGTATCTCCTTTTGGGAAATCTAAGGTCAGAGGTCATCAGCTTAAAAACATCCAAAGACACAGCTGCCTGCAAGATAGTCTGCTCAAACGGATTCATAACATTGGGTTAAAACAAGAAAACCATGTAGTCCCTTTGGCACAATATTTAAAAAGCTGCAAATATAAAGGGTTATTGGAAAAACTGATAACGACAGGAGCAAATGACCTTTGAAATGGAAAAAAATAACACTACTAATGGGACAGAAACTGGCTGATGAGTCACATTTTGAGTCTCTGATGGGGCTTCAAAACTGCGCTTTACTAAAAAAACATGTCCAGGGGAAATATGATTCAATTTTTTTTCTCCCTTTATTATTAGTCAGAAAATACTCTGTTGTGATTAAATAACCTGTGTAAGATACGTGCAAGATTTCTAAGTAGCAGCAAGGGATACGGCGAGATGAGCAAGAGTTCATGTCACATGTGCCTGTGATTAATGTCTTCATCAACTGAGACAGAGAGAAGAGAGAGAGCCGAATGTTGGGAGAGAAATGGGTGGGACATGGAGAGAGGACAGGTAATTAGAGACAAGAAGGGAGAGGTGGGAGGTGAGGTGAAGACAAGAAGTGAGTGTTAAAAACAAACAGAAGCAGAGATGCTTCCTCATCATCCTGAGGGGCATATTGAGGTAGAGCAGGGACACAGGCTGGGCTGATGAATACATTTTGCAAGGCTCTCGGGGGCTGTCCAATCAGGCGGCACCATTGATGAATAGTCATGAGTCACCTTATCAGCATCACCATGGTTACGCAGATGTGACTGTGGCCCTGTGAATGTGATGAGGGAATAGAAATGGGCCAAACGCTGCTCCGTCTACTTCCCGCGCACATCTTGATCACCAATTAGAGCCCAGCAGGGGAGCTTCCAGGCCATGTGCTTGTATCGAGGACGAGGTGAACAGGTTTTCAGTGAGGTGAACAGACAGAGGGACACGGTAAAGGTAATGGTTGGAGATTTAATGTGTCGGAAAGAGTGCAAAGAGGGGAGGGGAGGTACATTTTGATTCAGCTTGAATTATTTGATGACTTAAAATCACATTAATCTCCAGTAAAGCCAGTTGTCACAGCACATGCAGGTGAGGGCTGGCAGGACGAGCAGAGGGGAAGTGGATGACAAGATATTTAATGAAAAGAGCTGGGAAATTAAATTGAACAGGATCAGAGGAGGAGAAGCAGAAAAGTGACTGAAGGATGAGCAGGACAAGAGACAGCTGCAGGATATGAAATAAAGAAAATGGACAACAATATAATGAAATAAAAGGCTCGGACAGCACGTAATGATTTATTTAATTCTCTATCGTCTTTCACTGACATCTTACGAAAGGCAACAATGCTTTGAAGTGCAGTTTCAGAGATCATCAGTTGACAAAAGCTGGGGAAAAAAAAGACACTACTCTGACACTTGTTGGAATCCCCCTCAGGATAGAAATAGGTACCACTTATCTACCACAATAATTCTAAGCAGTATTTTTTAGATATTGAGCACAAGGATAAATGATGATTTGGCTTTCCTTTTAATCCACTTTCAACTATTTTTTTTTTCACTCAAATGAATATTTTATCGCATCATACAAAGCAGAAGTCACTGATACACCTGATAATATCAGTCTCTTTATCACTGATTTGTCTGGCCGTGTGCAAACAATGTTAATTGATTTTGAGCCACTGCTTATCTACCTGTTTATTTATTTATAAGCAAAGGGAGCAATCTCCTGCATATTTGAACATGTAATTAGATTAGCAGCACAATACAAAGGGGACATACTCAGGCACTCAGGGAAATTATGCCTGTTTTTCTCCTCAACCCTGCCAAAACTTGACTTGGGTGAATTTATTTTATCTGTCTGGAGCCTCATTTAAAGAACAGTGCATAACCATACTAAAACCATACTAAAAGTGGACATGTGCACAAAAGTTGAAAATGGCGTGCACCAAAAAATAATCATATTTCTAAAATGTGTATGTATGCATACCGGCATGTAATGTTCCCTTTATAAATCACACTCCACCTTTTAATGTACTCATGTGGACCAGCCTCATGTCCTGCCTTCTTCAAGCCCATAATCAACCATAAACGGTCAAGGCAAAGCACCCCATGAATACTGATGAATTGAAATAAGCCTGCTGATCAGTGGTTCTTCCAATCACGTTGTCCTCCAGTAGTACCACTGTGTCGCTCATGCAGCATTACAAGCATCCCTGCAGTATTCCAATTTTCATTTCAGGTTTATTTATATAGCGCCAGTTGACAACTACAGTCATCTTAAGGTGCTTTGTATTATAAGGTAAAAATCCTACAATATTAGAGAGAGAATCTCATCAGTCGGATCCCTGATGACCACTCGGCGACAGTGGGGAGGAAAAACATTTAACAGGAAGAGACCTCCAGCAGAACCAGGTTGACTGGAGACCGGCATCTGCTGCAACCAGCTGGTGGGTTGAGGAGAAAGGGAACAAGGAAAAGAAGAGCATAGGGAGACGACAAAGGGTAAATTGGATGTTTACCTTGACCTGCATTATACTCAGAACTCATATTGAGGATATGCAGTGCGATTGTGTGGAGGTCACCACTGGTTTCATTTTCACATTGCAGATTTACACAGTGCATATGTGCATGTGTTGGCAGTGCACTCTGCGCGCTGCACAGCATAGTTGTGTTTACTGACACGATTTTCGCACACAAAAACTAAACAAAATATCAGACTAGTTATACATGCACAGTATTAGGAGATTAAAACTACTGAGGCTCTGATCTGCAATTCTTCCATGCTCTTTCATGTTCTTTTGAATTTCTACAAGCGATGATAATTTCATTATTTAGCCTTCATCAGATTAAATAGAGTCAAGCAAGAGCCGCCACATCCTGCCATCATCCTGCATTTCAACAGCTGCACTGTGCTCCATAACTGACCACAGGTGTCATACAGTCTGGCTTGCTCTTCGGTTCTCCAGGGGTGTGAAATATGATAGTGAGCTGATGAAATATTAAGTGGAATTTGATTTGAGACTTGATATCTTTTAAGGTTAAGAGATGCTTATAGAATAGTTATGTCCCCCCCACACACAAATAAGACTGCAGGTTTGAATGTTAAAGTGGCTCTAAAGTAATGTGCACTATAAAGTGAAACTAAATGTGTGAGTCGAGGCATCATATATAATGATGTGATTTTATTAACAAATGCACCATCACCAGTCACCAGTTTCCTCTGTCTCCACAATGTTTGTACACATGAACGGGTCAGAGTTTCTGTACAGGTGCGTACATTCTCCCATCAACTTTGTTTTTGTAGACAACAAAAACAACATTTCAGTGGAAAGCGACAATGACTCTTTGCGGCCTTGTTTTTTTACATGATAGTTGAGGCCTCTGGTCTTTATGTTAGTTAGGCATGCTTTACATTTATTTAGTCTTCTACACTGTGTGTAAAGAAACATTACCACCTGCTCGCCATTCTCATTTCACAGCCTGTTGACTGCATTTAAAGTGTGATTAATCTTGCATAAGATGTTTGGCAGTGTGCTAGTTCCGGATGTGGGTTTGATGCATGAAGGGTGCATAAACTCTGCCAGGGAAGGTCGACACTGAGGATGCATGGAGTGATGAATCTTCTGTCCTGTTAGGTGTTAAGATTTACCAATATTTAATTCATGGATGACACACAGATCATGGTTGCTTCTAACAAAACAGTCCAGACATTAATGCTTCATCTTCAGAGCAGTATTATTGTGTATGGATACAAACCCTGCACTTAGACTCTGCCATATTACAGTAGAGTGACCCTGACCCTTTGCACAGATAAGGAAACGTGTTATGAGTTTTAAGTAACTTGAATCTATCTGCCAGTTATCAGTTTTATCTAGCTTTGTCTTCTTGACTTTTCTGAAAAGTTTTCTCCGCTCAGTAGGTTTCGGGCACTTCCAGGGTATTCCATCTCATTTTATTATTCTCAGGCCAGAGCATCACAGAGACATGCTTGAAACCAAGGAAAACTCTGGTCTTGTCCCTTCCAGACATTTATTCTTCTGCCTAAGGCTACTAGATAGGGGGCTCTTTGAAACAAACTGATTCATCTCCCTCACCTTCAGTATGACACGTCAGTACACCAGGCTGCAGCTTCTTTATCACCTGTCTTCTAGTTTTCTCTCAGTAATCTTTTTGCGCATCCTGTTTTTTCCCACAGTGCTGCTGTGATAGATAGTAAACAAAAGGATGTACCGCTGCTATGCGTTTGTTTTGCTTTTACAACCAAAAGTATAGTGATGTCAGGCTACAAAGTTGAACTTGCAATCTTGTTCGATTTTTATATATGCATGCATGCAGTGTCACAGTAAAATATACATGCTTCTTTAAGTTGTGCATAAACTGATATATAAGCTGAAATGTAAGACACTATACTTCTGGGGCGGCTGTGGCTCAGGAGGTAGAGCGAGTCGCCTACTAATCGGAAGGTCAGTGGTTCGATTCCTGGCTCCCCTAGTCTGCATGCCGAAGTATCCTTGGGCAAGATACTGAACCCCACGTTGCTCCCGATGCGTTCATCGGAGTGTGAGTGTCTGTGTGAATGTTAGAAAACACTTAAGTATAGATAAAAGTGCTGTATGAATGTATGTGTGACTGGGTGAATGTGGCATGTAGTATAAAGCGCTTTGAGTACACAGAAACTGAGTAGAAAAGCGCTATATAAGTACCAGTCCATTTACCATTTACCATTACTGTTACTTGCGATAAAAAAGGGGCTTCATGTATGGGATGGACATCTAAGAGTAGAAAGACAATTTGCATATACCAGCAGCAGCAGATGCCTAGCAGTGGCAAGGAGGTGTTTGATAGCCCCCCACAATTGACGGTATAGTAGAGAGACGGTATTATGTACCATTAGTGCCACATTTGGTGCAGCTGCTTGCACACTTCACAAAGAAATGTGTGACATTTTGTAATGATTGATCAAGCATCAGGGCCTTCAGAGAATCCCTACAGATGTAAACATTTTCCTTTCTCCTTCATGTCAGTGTACAATAAAACACATGTAGTTTTGAATGTATTGCAATGTTCTGATACTGTAAACCCACAGACGTAACCTGTTGTCCACATCTAGCAGGAGTTCTTGTAGGTTTTAATTTCTTTTTTACTTGTGCAGCTTCTTGTAATATTATCAGTAAAAGGTGTTAAATATAAATGACAAAGATCTGAAGTAGTGAAACTGTACAATCTAGACAATCCCAGGCCACCATACCCCTTCCTTCATTCTCAGAATGTAATACATACAAAACCTGCTGCTAAGCTGTGATCAGTGTGTACTGTAGAAGATGAACTGGAGTTAATTTTTATTACCCCACCAGATACCATGTTTTACAGCTAAGTTAACCGCTAGACCAAGCAGTAAAAACATACCTGGTTGTAAATGCCAGTAATTCTCACCATGGAGCAAAAGATAAACATGCGTTGTTACAGCGACCCTTTTACTAAGCAGGGAAACCTGTAACTGAGACTTTGATATTGTAGAGTAACATGATGTAAGCAATGGATATTACAGTATCCTAAATAGATCTGCTTGTAAACAGTATGCATTCTGCATTCAGAGTTAAGCTGTAGATAAAACCTCTCAGTTTTGTTTCAAATGTGTCAGTAACTTCCTGAAAGCTGACTATACTGACAGATAAATGTGAGGTCTAAGTTGTTTTTTCAACCAGGTGATTTACTGCATCTCTCATAGGTATGTCTCTTTTCTATCTCCTCTCTCATCCCCCCTCTCTCTTCCTCTCTTTGTGTTAACTTCTTTCCACTTCTGACACTTCTCTCATTGCCCCTGGGCTTTACCCAGAATCCATTTAAGATTTATTCTCTGATAAAAACCAATTGCCAAATTCAGAGCACAGAGATGAATGATGTGACTGACGATGAGGGGGTGCACATACTGAGTATAGTGCAGGCTACCTCCAGCTTTAAATTGTAGTGGTGCATGCCTGTATTTTAATCTAACCCTTGAAGCATTTTATGATCACAGCCATTTTGTTAAGTAGCTTATAGCAAAGCCACTCTGCTGAGATCATGAACTGCTAGTGGCCCTACGACCTGATTCAAGATCAGACACCTGTTATTTTGGCTTCCTCTCATGAATGACCCTCTCTAGTCTTTGTCTAGTCTAAAATGAAATAGCATATATTAATAAGCTGACATCGGAAACTGAAAAGAGGATGAGAAAGTAAGCGGATTTGGAGAAGTAAAGGAATGCCCCTCAGCTTGCCTTAGGTGATGCTCAGACGCTCTCCACAGATAGTGTTGCAGAAAGATAAAGAAAGCTGCATCAGGGAACAGATGCAAAACAAACTGAAAGAAAGAAAAAAAAGAAGAAGTGACAAACCTGAGGCCTGTTCAGATGCCGTTATCAGAAAAGAAGCCAAGCAACAACAGACTGATTTTTTGTGCCATCTTAATCTTTCAAAAAGGTCAAACAAAAAAGAGGGGGCTAATGAAAAATTCTGTTTATGAAAACTGGATGGCTTCCCTTTTGCTGTGGCCTAATTGACATGAATTAATTAATAAATTATGCACACGAAAAGGGGGCAACAGTTTGATCCCCGGTGATGTAGCTAGAAATGGGAACTGTATGGATTCAACATAAATATCTAGTATTTGATGTGCAGCAGGACCGTTACCAATATGTAACAGTGAAAAGGAGTCCATATCATCGGGCTTACTCACAATGCTAGAGGAGAGGACAGGAAGAGGACAGAATTAGCATGAAGGAAATTATATAAAATGAAAGAATGTGGCTATCCTTATATGAATAAATGAGATCTGAATGTGGGCAAAATAACTGAATAGAGCCAAAATTGAGCCACCTGCATATCTAAGAAGACTCACATCAAGAGTCTTCATCAAAGGCTTCAACCCCCTGCAGAAAAGATGAATTTTTTGGCAGATAAATTCCAATTCACATGCATTTTTAATAATTTCCGTAATAAAAGGATAAAATCAAAGAAGAATGTGAGGTGTATATTCTCAACCATTGCACAGGATGTTGACTGGTCTCCACAATACCCATTTTATGTTGGCTGGAGAGATTTCGATTGATAATACATACTGATGCACCAATGTGATCGAAGTATCCTCCAGGCTGTTTAAACATTGTCTCTGTTTCTTACAGGTAACTCCTCAGTCAGATTTTCTCACAGGGTCGTGTACACATGTAAGCTTAGGGCTCAAGCCTGAATATGACTCATTTTGTATTGATTTTTCTACTCCCTTTGCCACCAAAACCAAATTAAGTGAATTAAGTACTTTTTTCACAAAGAAGAAAGGAGCATGTTACTTTGTCACAAGGCTTTGTCACTTTATCTGTACTGATAAAAACTGTAAGTCTTTGAAAGACTTTCTCTGAAGGGAATTTTTTTTCCTTATAGTTGCTGAAAGAAGGCAAATTTGCCAACTATGTACAATTTATGGATATTCGTAATCTCAAGATTTGAACACGTTGATTTGACTTGACAAACAACAATTGATCAAACATATCAGAGCTGCTTTAACTCAGCATATCCAAAGTCCTTCTAGAAGTAATGTGGCCACCCAGTAGTCATCTTGGCAGTGCTAAAAAGACCATCCCCCTATCCAAATGAATAGGGAGGGGGGCATAACTGCAATTTCTATGGTAGTGGCACATGGTGTGGTCTTCTGCTGCTGTAGCCCATCTGCTTCAAGGTTCAACGTGTTGTGCATTCAGAGATGCTCTTCTGTATACTTTTATTGTAACAAATAAGTCCAGAAAAGATAGCAGTCAATAAAAGCTGAGTTGCCAGACCACCTTTCAGTTTTGCGTATGAAGTTGTGGTCGACAAAATGCAAATATGAGCATGATGACTGGGTGTGTACTGTATACTTATACACACACCGGCCATATTATTAGGTACATCTTACTAGTACCTGGTTGGACCACCTTTTACCTTCAGAACTGCCTTAATTCTTCGTGGCATAGAGGTTTTTCTCCATATTAACATTTTAGAATCACACAGTTGCTGCAGATTTGTCAGCTGCACATCCATGATGTGAAGCTCTTGTTCCACGACATCCCATAGGTGCTCTATTGGATTGATATCTGGTGACTGTGGAGGCCATTTGAGTACAGTGAACTCATTGTCATGTTCAAGAAACCAGTTTGAGATGATTTGAGCTTTGTGACATGGTTTGTTATCCTGCTGGAAGCAGCCATCAGAAGGTGGGTCATAAAGGGATGGACATGGTCAGCAACAATACTCAAGTGGTGTTTTACAATGCTCAGTTGGTAATAAGGGGCCCAAAGTGTGCTAAGAAAATGTCCCCCACACCATTACATCACCACCACCAGCCTGCTACATGCCAGGATGGATCCATGCTTTTATGTTTTTTATGCCAAATTCTCCCCCTACCATCTGAATGCTGCAGCAAAAATAGAGACTTATCAGAGCAAGCAATGTTTTTCATATCTTCTATTGTCCAATTTTGGTGAGTTTGTGCGAATTATAGCCTCAGTTTCCTGTTCTTAGCTGACAGGGGTGTGGTCTTCTGCTGCTGTAGCCCATCTGCTTCAAAGGTTTGAGACACTCTTCTGCATACCACGGTTGTAACGAGTGGTTATTTGCACTGCTGCTGTGATTAGCTAATTAGATATTTGTGTTAATAAACAGTTGAACAGGTGTACCTAATAAAGTGGTCAGTGAGTTTATTTTTGGCTTAAATAAAGCAAATAATTGTCTCTTTGGGTGCAGGGCCAGGACAATCACCATCTTTGGTATTTGACTGGGGTTTTAGGTATTTGGTATTGAAAGAGTTTGAATAGCGTTGTGTTTCTTAACACCTTTCCAAGAGCACAATGGTTACACATGGGTTTATGTTCTAACTTCCTGCCTAGACTCGTAAAGCCGCTGCTTTTGTCTATGTCTGTGTCAAACTTACTATGAATTATGTGTAGCTATTCTGCCACCACTGTTATTATTATAAACTCCAGTAGGGAACTGAAAGAAGGAATAACAGTAACTAAGGGGGTAGGTTTAGTGGCAAATCAGTTGTGACAAATATCAGCTTGTCTTGTTGATGTATTTGCTATCAGCCCCCTCATTTACCTATTACCTTGACCTTTGCCCACAAAATAGATTTAAAAAAAAGAAAGAAGCCACATCTTTGTTGTTTACCAGAAGACTATCCATTGCTTTTCTAAAATTTGAACAGTCACGCTCAAACAGTTCGAATTGACCATCAATGAGTTGGCACATGAAGTGTGCAGAGAGCACAGGAGAGTCACAGCAGACCAATTAACCTTTCACTGATCCCACTTATCATAAAGAGCCACTTCAGGCGTTAGGAGAGACAGCACAAGTGACTGAAAATGAAGTACTCTGTGCATAATCACACACATCACACACACATACACATACACACACATGCATGAATGTTCTATGAATGTGTGAGAGGTAGAACTTTTTGTGCTACCTCTCACCAACGGCCTTTTAATGAGACATAATTTTCACATTCCTTCTGATATTATTTTGATTTTCTTGTCTTCCTTGGTTCATAATTTACATGTTCTTTTATTCCATTTTACTTTGGTCAGATGCCAAGTATATGTGTATCAAAAACCACTACCTGATATAAACTAACTGAATTTTTTTAGTTTTCAGTTCTTCGCCACTTATCCTATTCAGGGTCGTGGGTGGGGGCTGGAGCCTATCCCAGCTACCATAGGGCGAGAGGCGGGGTACACCCTGGACAGGTCTACTGACAAACATATCAACTAAAAATTAAAAACAAATACAAATCAAAGGAATGTAAATTTCTAAACCTCTCATAGAGCAATACAATAGGGCCGAAGCATATTACACAAAATGCAAGTGCCAATATAACAGCAGTATCCTGTGTTGCTGTAAGAGTAACAAAAGACTGAATGGCTATTACATAAATTGTTTAAAGGTCTCTGAATGTGCTGTCGGAGGAATGGTTAATCCTGACTGGACCCCATTCATTAGAGTCATCATCCACCTGCTTTATATTCAGCCTGCTGAAAAGTGAGGGTTAAGGATGCCTGCTCCCCCCGTTTCCCTCTGCAAGCCACCGTCTCTGGCAATGAGTCTAATGCAGGTAATTATGTAGGAATGAAAGGCTCAATAGCTTCATGGATGAAGATTGGCACCTTGATTAATGCAAGTGTGGATGGGTGGGAGGGTGAGGTGTTTGGGCTGTGCACTGGAGGGTGAGGCAGAACAGTCACGACAGAGGTGGAGAGGGGAGTCAACCACTCATGCACACAATCACACACACAGGTCAGTGGTATGAGAGGTTATTCTGGGTTAATATATATATAATACTTTGGAGCTATCTGCTAGGAAAATTTATTTTTTGCAGTTGGAAGGTGAACAGGTGTTTTTATCCAGCAAGTTACCCCAGGCTATGCATCATTGAGCACAGCAAATCGATGTGCTGTATGAAAATCTGCAACACACACACACACACACACACACACACACACACACGTGCAATAGGACAAAAAAATAAAAAGGAATTAATTTGAGCTTGCTCATATTACTTTTGCAATCAGTAGGGGGGGAACCCAGGACACAGACTTAAAGTTCAAATGACAGCAGCTTCTTTGAAGCTGTGAGGTAATGGTGGTGAGGGGGTAATGGCGAGCAAATGCAGAGGCTGGGGAAAGCTGGTGGTGGAGCGGGGCTGAGGAGGGAGGAAGGTTGGTGAGTGTGGCTGGCTGAATAAATGGAAGGCAACCTGGAGATCGGTGGAGTGGGCAGAGCAGGGAAGTAGGGAAGAGTGTGAGTGTGGTTGGTAGAATGGAGTGGCAAGCAAGCCAGTGGCTGGAGAGGCAGGGCTGAGTGGAGTGAAGGCAGGAGAATATTGTTAAGTGGCCAGTAAGCAGTTGTTTAGGTAATAGGATGACTTTTCATGCTGAATTTAAATTTGGTCTTGGCCTTAAGAGTACTGCAACATCACATAAACATAAAGTAATGGTCTGTCAGTTTTAAGGTTTTATGTATCAGCACATAATAAAAATAATCCAGTCCTTAGTAGGTCTTAAAATTATGTAAATACAACCTCAGATGAACTACAAAACATGATATATTACACCATATCACTATTTATTTAACAAAAACTAAGCCAAAATGTAGAAGCAGTGTGTGAAAAAATTAAGTAACACCCTTACTGCTTCCATATGAATTGAGGGTAAGTTGCAGCCAGGTGCAGCTAATCAAATGCATTCAGGTGTGTGTTAACACAAGGCCAAGGAGGAAAGACATCAGAAATGATCTCAAAGAAGCAACTGTTGCTGTCCATCAGTCTGGGAAGGGTTATGAGGCCATTTCCAAACAATTTGAAGTCCATCATTCCACAGTGAGAAAGATTATTCACAAGTGGAAAACATTCAAGACAGCTGCCAATCTTCCCAGGAGTGGACATTCCAGCAAATTCACCCCAAGGGCAGAATGCGCAATGCTCAGAAAAACCCAAGTTCTGCATCTCAGACTCTACAGGCCTTGGTTAGCTTTTTAAATCTTAAAGTTCATGACAGTACAATTAATTATTCTTCTCTCTAAAAAGAACATGGCAGCACAGCTTAGGTTTGCAAAGTTGCATCTGAATAAATGACAAGACTTCTGGAACAACGCCCTTTGGACAGACAAGACCAAGGTGGAGATGTTTGGTCATAATGCACAAAACCTAACAGCATATCAGCACAAACACCTCATACCAACTAACAAGCACAGTGGTGGAGGGCTGATGATTTGGGCTCATTTTGCAGCCACAGGACCTGGGCACCTTATAGTCATTGAGTCAACCATGAACTCCTCTGCATACCAAAGTATTCTAGAGTCAAATGTGAGGCCATCTGTCCAACTGTCAAGGCCGCTCGGGCAGGTTGGACTCAAACGCGGGACTCTGGCAAAAAGTTTCACAAGTTTATTTACAAACAAAAAGTTCACAGGGGCTCAGGCAACAGTTTTAGGTTAGTGAAGTCCAGGGTCAAAGCAGGCAGGCATTTCCACTGTTCCTTTTCCTCACTGAGTCTCTCTCTGGAAAAGTCTCTTTCTCTCCAACCTCCAGGTTTTCTGCACAGAGGAAACACAAGGTAAGCAGAGCAAAACAGCTAACAAGGAGGCCACCTTCACTAACTGTTATCAGTTCAACAATCCAGCAAAGACTGAAGGCAAACCACCATCTTAAGTAGTGGCAGGAGAGGAGATGATTGGAAACAGGTGAGCTCGTTACCTCCAGGTGCGCAGAGCCAAAGGGCAGGAACCCAGGACAAATCCCGCCCCTGAAACACAAGAGCGAGGTTAACTCACCCACACAGACACATACACATACAGTCAAAGTCCAGACTTCAACCTGATTGAAATGCAAGTTAAAGGTTAAAGGTGTTTCTACATGCTATTGAATCCTGGGATGTACTTGGTTTTCCACACACTGCTTCTGCATTTTGGCTTCATTTTTGTTAAATAAGTAGTGATACAGTGCAAAATGTCATGTGAGGTTCTATTTAAATAATGTAAGACCTGTTAAGGACCAGATGATTTTTTTTTTATTATGTCCTGATATGTAAAACATTAGAATTGAAAGAGTGTGTACTTTTTTTTTTTGCAATGACTGTATGTATGTCTCCTTACATTCTGTCACATGTGTTATTGTGTAGCTCAGAAAACAGAAGACTGCTCAGGTTGCATGGAGATACATGCAACTTGGACTTGTGAGTGCCACAAGTCAAGCATCACATAGACACATGCTGTGTTTATTTAAGGCACATCAGGAATATAATTAACTGCATTCCTTTCCGTTGTTGTCAAAATTATTTTATTCTTGTGATGACGGCACTTTGTCCCAGAATATCAATGCGAATTAGATACATCTGACTGAAATACAAAATTGGTTCATCTCCTTCTATTTGCATTCTAACATTATAGGCAAGCAGGCAAACAGGTGAAGGGGTATTGGACCATGCTGACTGAACAATCTGGCCCAGAGTGGGTGGACGATTGGGGCTGATGTGCTGCTGGGTTGATAAGTAGATGGAAGACTTTTATGTAGGTTGATCATCATTCAAAAGAAGTCGAATAGTCTCTTTTTGCAAAGGAATGCTCCTTACTGAGTGAAATGACCTGGAAGTATCTAAAGTAGCAGCCATGATTGGAACTAGTCAGATTTTCTAAATGCTAAATAAAGGTGCTGCTAAGCTTCCTTTCCTATTTCGATAAGCGTAGGATACACAGTACCATCCTTTACCCAAAAGGACGACGTGGGCACCAAGCCCAGCAGGAAGATAGGAGGACAAGAGAACACAGGAGACACAGGAAAGGGAAAACACCAGAAACACACGGTGTGAATAAAGACCGAGACAGCTAAATTATTTTAAGCAAGGCTAATTTATTGATTTGACAAAGTGGGCAACTGTCTCAGGTCTTAGACCCCAAGGGTCCTATAAAAAGCTTCTGGTCTGCTGGTTGAGTTAATTGTTTGATTAGTAGCAAATCTGTTTGGGAATTTTCACAATTAAAGTATAACATCAGCTAATGAGGATTATTATTAGTTAATTTAGTGGCTATGGAAAAAACACCACAGACACAAATTATGTGTAAATTCATTTTAGGGGTACACTGGCAAAAGGGTCTGTCTGCACTGTTTCCAAAAGAGCCCAACAGTAACTCTGTTTTTCCTCAGTCCAATTACAGCTTAACTCAGACATGATATTTTGGCACACAGGGGCTTTAAACTGCACTATCAGCATCTGCAATTCTGTGTTGTTCATGTACATAGAAATGAGAAGTCCTAGCTGTATTCCCTGAAAAGGCCTATAATGTAGTGGGTAATCACCTGTAAAAGAGTAATGGTTGACCCTTACTTTAACAGGAAACCCTTGTTATTCATGCAGAACAAAAACTCCTCATGGTTGCTGAAAGATTAATGGCACAGAATCAGTCTCAATTTATCATGCTGTTTCACCAACTCACTCCATATGTATGTGCTTGTGCATTCAAGTGTGTCCTGAATCAAAGACTGTCCTGGAGCCACTCAATACACAAATAACGGATCACCTCTTTGCTGTCCATGAGTAATGTACCTAAGAAGCCACATAAAACTGAACTACTTCTGTTTTCTGTCTGCCAGAGGCTTGGATGTGCTTTGTGTTCAAAAGGAGAAAGAAACGCTTATTCTGGTAAAACCCGATGCATTCAGCCATCCATTTTCTTAGCTACTGATACAACTAAGGTTGCAGGGTGGAGGGCAACCTCCACACACAAGGCCCCAGCTGACCAGGACGTTGAAACCGAGAAGCTTCTAGGCATGCAGTGACAGTGCTAACTGCTGCATCACTGTGCTGCCCAAAATCTGTGCAAAAGATTCAAAATAGTCATTTGCATGATGTAATTGATTGGTCCTTCTCAATCTAGGATATGTGCCAATTCATTTTCAAGCATAAACATTCATGAAAAAAGGTGGGCTCTAAGGCAGGAACCCTGTCTGGAAGCAGTATTGTTTTTCAAACAGAGGCTCTGCTGCTGCCATCACTGCAGCAGACTCAGCTTTTCTGATAACCCCTTAATGGTACATTGACCACCTGATGTGTTTCTTCCAGGTTAGCTTGCTGCTGTAAATGAGTTTCTGTCCCCTCTCACTCATCTCACCACGGACATACACAGTCTTTCAGATGGCTCTTGCCCCCCCACTGAAGTTCTTATCAGTTTTTTTTATCCTTCTATCTTGATCCCATGTGCTATGTCATTTTCACTTTTCGCTTCCTCTATTTCTTAAGTGAGTGACTTTCTATTTGAACCTTTGTTAAACCCAACAGATTGCCCTTCAGTAATTGTTTTTCATTGTATTTAATCAGTCCTACTTGATTTTATTTTTTAGATTTTTTTGTAACTATAACCTGCCATCATGATTTTTATTGTGTTTCAGTAATGATCTTTTGTGGGTTTTATCTGCTTTATCTCTGGTATGTTTAATACTGAACTAAGAAATCATTTTCATGAGTTTGAGGTAGATAAATTATTCATAGCTGCATTGAAAATTTTTTTAATAGAACTGCACAGACCTAGTTCAAATTAAGTCAGAAAAGCTGCACACCCAGCAGAGAGGCTTGATGAATTCTGGTTGGTGTGTAACAGGAAGAAAGTGAAAGACTGGACTGGATGTAATTAGCCAAACAAATTTGGTCTAGGGGTGGCACAGTGGTACACTGTTTCCTCACAGCAAAATGTCCTGAGTTCAAGTCTGCAGGCCAGCTGGGGCCTTTCTGTGTGGAGTTTGCATGTTCTCGCCATGCATGTGTGGGTTCTCTCCAGATATTCCAGCTTCCTTCCATAGTCCAAAGACATGCAGATTGGGTTAACTGGTTATTCTAAATTGGCTCTAAGTGTGAATTTGAGCCAGAATGATTGTCTGTCTCCATGTGTTGGCCCTGTGATGGACTGGCGACCTGTCCTGAGTGTAGCCCTGCTCTTGGCCAGAGTCACCTGGGACAGGCTTCAGCACAATTTTCAATTCAATTCAATTCAATTTTATTTGTACAGCGCCAAATCACAACAACAGTCGCCTCAAGGCGCTTTATATTTTAGGGTAAAGACCCTACAATATTAGACAGAAAAGACAGAAAACCCCAACAATCAGACGACCCCCTATGAGCAAGCACTTGGCAACAGTGGGAAGGAAAAACTCCCTTTTAACAGGAAGAAACCTCCGGCAGAACCAGGCTCAGGGAGGGGCAGCCATCTGCCGCGACCGGTTGGGGATGAGGGGAAACAGAAGAGAGCAGAGGGAGACAGGACAAAAAAGATACAGCTATAGGAGAGAGAGACAGGGTTAATAATAGCTAATGATTAAATGCAAATGGTGTATAAAACACATGGAGAGTGAAAGGAAGTGAGGAAGAGGAAGTGCTCAGTGCATCATGGGAAGTCCCCAGCAGTCTAGGCCTATTGCAGCATAACTAAGGGATGGTTCAGGGTTACCTGAT
>VUQI01034514.1:6997-18486 GCA_015106735.1 Paratilapia polleni
TCTGCTGCTGCTGTCGGAGTGAAGGTGGTGATGATGTCATCGCGTTGGTGATGACATGGCATTTGGTTTGTGACCTCTCATCGGCTTCTCCATCAGTTTGTTTATTGATCTGTCCATGTCAGCTGCTCTGTGTGTGTGTGTGTGTGTCTCTCTATCCACGTGGTTTATTTCTGCTGTAAACACACACACACACACACACACACATACACAGGGCGCAGGCTGATGACATCATCTCTACAGGCCCAGAGACTTGCGTACGATCTTCTGGGCCAGTCTGTTGAACTGCTCTCGATCCTCCCGCCACATTTTGGAGGCGTCGACGTTCGCTCCGCTCTCATCGTTGGGCTCTGACAGGAGGGGAGAGGAGGAGTTAACACACAGGTGAAGCTTGGTTTATACCTGATGACATCACGCACAGGTGTAGGATTACCTGCCAGCATGCTGACCACAGACAGCAGGATCTTCTCCACACTCTGGACTGGACTCCACCTCTCTGCGCTGCTCTCATAACCCATGGGATCGTCGCCTGGAGCGTGGAGGATGGAGATGCAGACCCGACCGTCCGGATAGACTGAGGAGGAGCAGGAGGAAGGTGATTATTATTGTTAAAAACGTGATTTTTAAAGTGGCAGCTTTCAGGAATGCACCACATTTAAAAAAGACCACTTTACCTGGAACAGCTTATTTGACGACTTTCTTGATGAAAGTCTCGACTTTCTGCTTTGAGTCAACAGCTTTTCTTTTGAAAGTTCACGTTTTCTGAAAGCTGTGAAAGTTGTTTTTGTTCAGAGTCAACACTTTGTGTTCTGTCCAAACTTTTTTTGTTAAAAGTCGAGACACAAGGCTTCTGAAAAAGTGACAAAGTCCATCCATCCATCGGTCCCTCCATCCGTCCTCTTCTACTTATCTTAACTCAGGTCCCGGTGGCAGCAGGCTGAACGGGTATTCTAGATGTTCTTCTCCCCAGCAGCACTTTCCAGGTGTTCCCAGGCCTTTTAGATATACAGTCATGTGAAAAAGAAGTAAACCGAGTCCACCCCTGATTCAGCAGCTTGCAGAACCAAGTTTAGCAGCAATAAGTTGCAGCAATGGTTTCCTGTGTGCCCACTCTTCTTTACAGCGTTGCTTGAGTTCATTGAGGTTTGCAGTCATTTGTTTATGCACAGCTCTCTGAAGGTCCCCCCACAGCATTATGTGGAAGCAGGATGTTCTTTATCTGCTCCTCAAAGCGCCGCCTGACGGTTCAGATGTTGGCCCGGGGTGGCCGTCGAGTCCTCACAGGTGCAGAGGAACACGTTTACCTGTCAGGTGAGGCAGCATTCAGAGGAAACGTGAGGTTATCAGTTTCCATCAAACATCTCGCTGTTATCAGCGTGGAAAGTGCTTCCTGTCGGCTTCTCGTCATTCCTGCTTTGAAAGCTGCAGCTTTTATCAGCTGCTGTTACATCAGGAATCGAACTTTATTAATCCGATTATTTCATATCATAATTTAAGCTTCCAACAATTCAGGAAACAAGATAACTGAGCAGAAACGATTACTGTGACATTACAGTGAATGCAGAGGATTATGGAAGTCAGTGAGCAATCTGTTGACTAATGGTGGTGTTTCTAGTCTAATCCAGCAGTCCTACAGATACCTGCTGGCAGCCTGGCACCTGTCCTCACCTGTCCGTCCTCACTTGTCCGTCCTCACCAGGCTGTGACAGGATGTGATGTGTTCAGCTCAGACAGTTGAGTCACTTTTCTCTCTTTTTTTCCGGTGAAACCTGAGACGGTTGTCTTTTCTGACACCTCTGAGGAGGTTCAGGCCCACTGAATGTTTTCTTCTTCGTGTGTTTCATCTGCGTCGGCTGCAGGTTGTTGATGGACGATCAGACGCTACAGTTGCAGCAGGAAGTTCAGCTCAGGGCCATGCTGGTGCAGGATGATGATGATGATGATGATGGGCCAGCAGTGAGCAGCCTGTCCTCTAATCAGGACTGAGCGTGCTCAGACTGTCTCCCTGCTGTGACATCATGGCTCAGCGCTCTAATCACAGCACTAATGACAGCACGCTAACAACATGCTAGCAGCGTGCTAACGGGTTAAATGACAGCTTTGAAGTCAAACTGACTGTCTCAGCAGGTTCCTGCTGTTGCTGTGAGAACACAGCCTCATGTCACATGACTGCTGTGTTGTTTTTGTTCCCCAGCAGGCAGTGAAGATGATGAAGAGTCACTTCTGCTGCTTCGGTGTGTCGATGCTGGTCAGTGTTTCCCTTTCAAAACACACTGAAACCATTTATGAACTCCAAACTGCTGAGGAACACACTTCAGGAGTTTTCAGCTGTTTTTATGTGAATGTTAAGGACTAAAATGTGAGAATGAGGCTCCACACAGGATTTTAAACACTGAAGACAAACTGGAGCTCATCAGTGCTGTAAGATATAACATCATCATAATCAAATCACCTCCTCTACAAACACAAACCCAGTCTGAACGGAGCTTTAACCTTTACAATCCCGTGAAAACAAAAGCTGTGTGTGCTGGTGAGGGGGCGGAGCCTGTGTCAGCAGCAGGTGGACTTACTGTTGGGGTGGAACATGTCGCAGGTGAACCTCATCTTTGGAGGACTGAGAGGGTAATCGGAGGGAAAGCTGAGGACGGCTGGAAACACCCCGCCTTCAAAACACGTGTCCTGGGGACCCCTGAAACACACACAGGAAGGACAACGTGAGATCCAGAGGACACGGGACAGAACAAGGATCCAATCAGCACCTGAAAAACCGAGGAAACACAGATACGTGATCTGTTCATCACGCTCAGAGTTTCAGCTCTGACTCTGAGCAGCAGCACCGGTTTCAGAGTTTTTTAATCTCCTCCGTGATCTGTTTCCCTGCTGCAGCTCCAGCTGCTCACAAACTGCACCAACATCCTGTTTTTGTTCCTGTATCCATAACACCTGTACGCACCTGTCCCTCTCCCCTCACAGTCTGAAATCCTCTGATTAAATGATCCTGTAACACATTTTATCTTCCTCCTCTAATAAATCGCTCAGTGAAGTATGTCAGTGGCTGCTCAGTCAGAGTTCACTGTTCATGTCTCATTAAAGGTGCTTCATACATGTATAGAGGTACATCGGGAGCTTCCTGTGATCACTGAGGAGAATCTGCTGAAGCTTTAAGCCGTTGCGTTGGTGGTTCAGAGTCACAGCAAACTACAACCGACCTGGGCCCCAGTTTGGTTCCACAGAACAAATAACCCTGGAGCTTTTCTCTGTGAACACATATCTAGATATGAATACGTAGAGTCTGTCGGCAAGGCGCTGTAGGTTTCTGTTTGTGGACCTACTGACCAATCATGTTTGAGCAGGATTTGGATGCATGCAGGTAAATGTTTGTGGAAATGTAATCTTGAAACCACCATCATCTGACGATAACTGATCTTTTTAAAGTGTCTGCATCTGTAAATAACAGGACAGGATGTATCCAGGCATCCTGGCTACACCCGAAGCCACGAAACATCTGACCTTTCTCCATAAGGTCAGGAAGCAGACGAGCCGATGGTTCCAAGACTGCACTGAAGCAAACCAAAACACTTCAACCAAATCACAAAGGCTGCTCCTCACAAAATTCTTAATACAAGTCATCTTTCCAAGCAGAGACCTTCCACCTCCTGTTGAAATGCAGCAGATATCCATCAGGAGTTAGAGTGTTGCCTGGTTTTCCACTAACTCAACTTACTTGTTTCTCTTCACGGATTAGTAGACACCCACTTGGATTCAACTGTTTCTTGCTGGGAATCGAAAATTTAGGTTTTGAACCAACACATTTTTTGTCAAAATACCACAAACTTTGTTCTCAAATCAGAGAAAAATCTAAGGAGACGAACAAACATCTTATTATATAATCAAAAGAACACAGCCTAGTCTCAGTCATCACAAGAATAAAAGCAAGATGACAAAGATGACAGGAAATACAGTGACTCATATATTAAACATAACAGACAGATAACCTCAACTTTTACTCTTGATATTCATAAGATATACAACATATACATGAGACCAAATGATGAGATGATATGATGATCCTAAAGGAAACTCAAGAGGGTTTACAATTCAAACACCACAGAAAAATACATCCTATCAAAAGACTAAAACCAAAGTGGTTCCTGTTGGCTGAAAAGCCCCTTGAGGAGGTTCTAGAGGCTACAAAGTTCAAGTACTCGGTGAGAAGGCCTGAGGGTCCTTTTAGAAGATGTTTGTGGATTGTTGATAGGACCTTCTAGTTCTAAAGAGTTCCTTGGGAGGTTCTAAAGGTTTAGCGACTTGTTCTACAGACTTGGAGAACCTGTTACAGTCGGTACTGAAACTGTTCTGGAGGCTGTCAGTTGCTATTCTCATTCCTGACACCTTTACCTTGATTTCTACTTTGACCTGCAGATCGATGTGCAGCGGCAGCAGCTATTTGAAGCCTCGCTCATTGATCGGCATCAGTCGTGCAGACACGGCGCCGGTATCAGAACATGTTTATGATCGTTATGTACTGACAGTCACGGAACTTCTGAGTCATTATCAGAGTTCAAGAGGATGTTTGAATATCTGAGCACAGATCTGAGGTCAGGCAGTCAGCTGATCATCTGGTCTGATCATCTGTCTGTAGATTATTTCGGTTTCACCTCCTCCACCATCACTTACTCTAATCACTGACCACACACACTCTGATTGACTATCTGTGCTGCCAATCAGCAGAGGACCAACACTCGTCTGAGGCAAGCTGTTTTATCAGATCTGAGACCAGCAGCTTGATAAAATCTGGAAAGGTTTCATCACCTGGATTCAAACAGTGATGCCGCTACACCTTTAATGTTACACTATGAGTTTATGGTTTGGGCTGAGTAGCCCGTATCATTTTAACCAGGTATATCATAGTGGACTAGGACATGTTGTGACTGCTAAAAAACTGTAAACAAGAGAATAATACAAGTCGGCCAGCCAGAAGTTCAAACAGCTAAAATAATGATGTGTTAAAGACCTCATATTCAGGTATTTTTTCTTTTAACTGAACCTTTGCAGAGATGCTGTACTGACATCATGTACTGTAATGCACTGCAGAGATTAGCCATCAGAGGGCTGTATATATGCTGGTCACTCGGTGAGCTGTGAAAGATGGTGACTGACTGGGTTTACTCCCGCTGATAAAGGCGAGCACTGTGTGCCTCTGGAAAATTCCGAATAAAGAGGGAAACACTTCCCAGCTGCAGTTCAGTTCAGCCGACTGATCAGTGTAGGCCATAGGCAGTGTAGCAACAACCCATGGAAGAAGGTAGGAGTCCTTCTGGCAACTTATTGCCCAATCGAGAGACTATTCAACGAGTCGAACAGCAAGAAAATACTCAGTGGCTAAGGTTAGCAGTGCTGGCAGCAGCTGGTTGGTAATCTGAGGTGGGGAACAGTCAGGGAACATCGAACGGCGCTCTGTTTCGTTGAGGCTGCGCAGCCAACAGTTAACTGGCTGCACACATTGTACACTGACACAATGTTAACTAGTATTTTTGGTTCCAACTAACGAAGGTACCAATATTTAATTGTTTAAAGTGGATCTATTCTGCTTCTCTTTATTTCCTGTCATATATCTCCTGTCCCGGTGCTGGATGTTCATATTCAACACAAAGTTTCTAATAATGAGCTGAGTGTATGAACCCAAAGCTCACACTGCTCTGAACACTCAGTTTTTCCTCCTGTATGATGCCATAGAGAGCAGGGATATGCATGTATGGGTCATCTCAGAAGCCCCACCCACCAGCTGTTCTTCTGTTTGTGAGGGGCAGCCAATCAGAAGAAAGCTAGCTTAAAGGGAGAAGAAAGGGTGCTAAAACAGCTAGTTTCGGACAGAGGATGAAGTGAGGAGCTGCACTGGGGCCCAGTATCAGATAAAGAAGGATTATGAACTGTGAACCATGCAAAGCTACTCTAGTGGAAATGAGCAGAATAGGTAATCACAGACATCCTTTGCTTAAATAACCCTGTGAATGTCATCGTAAACCATGCACCCAGTGTAATGTCAGGAAAGTTACCGCCCAAGGCCGCCTCTGACTGACATTTTTTCCTGGCTGCACGAGATGAAAAACCTTTGGTTTCTGGGTTGTTTGCTGTACAGGAGAAGATGCTCTAAGATGTCTACCTGGGCTCTGAGGTGTGAAGGACAAACTGTAAACTGGATGTTTTATAGACAAAAACATTAGCTGACTAATGCAGACGCCAGTGATCATGAACATAGCTGCTGGTCGAAGCCAGCCCTCCACTCAGACTGCTTCATTTCCAGGAGTTCACACACAGAAACAGCTCAAAGTGCAGAAGGTGGCTCAGAGGAGGGACGACCTGCCCAGGTAATGACCCAGGTAATGACAGGGTGTGGTCGCGGTGATGTCATCGGTCAGGGGGACGGCAGGTATGTGGACGGTTGGATGGTGAATGAGCTCCAGGTTAAATTGAAGGGCAGACTGAATCCACTGTCACGCCAACATCCACAACAACAGCAGGCTCAGTTCCACCTCATGATGGTGACTCAAGGTGCTGCCTTCACTCACACCACGTTCATGTAGATTCTTTACGTACAATAACTTTAGTATATTTACTGATGCCATCCTGTGAATACTGTCAGAATTACAGGCCCTCAAAGTACACAGAGGTGGGTCCAAATTTGGAGCTTTTTAATTCTTTTCCAGCATTTTGATCCTTCATAACTTCATAAGTACAGCAGAGATCCACACAAAACTTTCAGGGCTGAAAAACACTGTTTTTTCTTTGTTCTCTGAGCAGCTGTGAGCATCAGTCTGATGGGATCTATCACAGTCTGAATAAAGTGCAGCAGAAACAAGCGTTGGTACGCTGATGTTTGATCTGTTTCTGATAATTCACTATAGAAAACTTCACAAAGTGCATTCTGGGTAAACTTTCAGGCTCATATCAGCACGTGGGATAGGAGGCTGCTCAGAACAGGTCAGAGCAGATGGAAGGTCTCCTTCAGACCTACATTAGACACCAGGATCAGCTTCCAGCTGTGACTCCTTCTGGGTCAGAATCATTTTCTAATGTAGTCAGATTTTAACACTGGTGAACGCAGATGATGGCTGTGACATGGAGAAACAGTGCTGGTGTTCACATGTTCTGTATGACAGTTTGGACTCGTCACACTGATCAAACAGCTTTAGGTCTGGACTCTTTCTAAATCTGTGCAGGGTCTCTGGATCAATCTGGTCTTTTGGTAAAAGATGGCACAAAACCACATCTTTAAAAAGTGAATAAAAATGTTATTTTTTGTCTTCCAGTCTTAAAAATACACCTCACAGGTAAAAGGAGACACGTTAAGTCCTTCATCTCATTGACTCTGAGCTGTGTTCAGATTTTCTGAGGAATGTGTAATGACTCTTTGTGTTATTCAGGAGCTCACTGTGTGCTTGTTGTGTCTCTCTGACATGTTTTCCTGTGTTCAGACTGTCGGTGTGAGAGCAGCGACACCTGCTGGTCACAGTCACACATCACAGCTGCAGCAGCTGGAAACACCACACTGTGAACCTGTTTGCTGAATGCAGTTATTGTGGTTCAGGTTGTTTGAGGGTTTCATGATTTAAACTGCAGGTTTTTACTTTGCGTGTGTGCATTTGGCAAAGAAACAGGTTAAATAAACAGAAACAAACACTGAGAGCAGCTGATGGAGGGATCCATGTTTTATGAGAAAATTGATCAAATGCAGACAGGAGACTGTTCACTCATTCCTTCTACCAATTCAACTTTTAAACCACAAAAAGTGCAGTTAGTGTATCTATAGAGACCCATCACAGCTTTCATTAATGATCCTGATATTTAAATGAAAAACACTCATTATAACCTCCATAAAATCAGTATTTTTACAGAGCCAAAAAAGAGACATTCAAAGTGAGACGGTAAAACTATCAGAGTTTCAGGAAACTGTTGAAGCTATTAATTTTTAACTCTCAAACAATCATCAGCTCACTGTTTTCAGCACAGACTGAAGGTCTGTGACATGTTTTAGTTTATGACTGATTTGAAAATGTTTGTTTTCCAAAAAAAGTTTTACTGATGGGAAGAAGCATCAGGGTAACGCCCCGTACAGCTAGCAGTTATTACATATAACATTCAGGTCTATTGAAACAGGCTGTTTTTAGGTGGCTGTATCACAGCTGATGTTTGTAACGTGTCAGTTAATTTAGGGCCTGAATTGAAGAGGCAGCTTTTACCATTTTCAGGCGTTATACTTTGACAAACTCCTCCTAGAGATTTCATCGGATAAACTTCGTATTTGGTCAGTCTCAGCTGAAGACCTTGGTGACACTAAATTGCGAAGCTTTTGTGTTTTTCTTACAGGGCATGTCCATGGCGCCGCAGATCATTCGCCACAGCACAAGAAGTTCTTATAACACAAATGGACATTTGTCCCATCTGCCCTAAACGCGACATTCCTGATGAGAGTCTGAGTGTGGAGACAACGTTAGGTAATCAACGCCATCCGATGCACATGAACTTTTCACGTATAATTAGTGGGTGTTCTCACCATCTAATGGGCACAGAAGAGATAAGTCAATCGTTTGTGTAACAGCCAGTTCGAATCCATTAAAACTGCAGCACGCACCAGGGCCGCTGCTTACAGCCTGGTTGAGGGCTTTATGTGGACCAAATGGTAAATGAGAAGGATCTGTAGGACCACAGCCACTTTATTAGGTACACCTGTTCCACTGCTCATTAACACAAATCTCTAATCAGCCAATCACATGGCAGCAACTCACTACATTTAGGCATGTAGACATGGTGAAGACGGCCTGCTGAAGTTCAAATTGAGCATCAGAATGAGGAAGAAAGGTGATTTAAGTGACCCTGAACGTGGCATGAATGTTGATGTCAGAGGTCAGAGGAGAATGGACAGACTGCTTCGAGCTGATAGGAAGGCAACAGGAACTCAAATAACCACTCATTACAACCAAGATATGCAGAAGAGCATCTCTGAACGCACAACACATCACATCTTGAAGCAGGTGGGCTACAGCAGCAGAAGACCACACGAGAGATTCACATCATGGATGCAGCCGACAAATCTGCAGCAGTGTGATGCTGTCATGTTAATATGGATCAAAGTCTCTGTTGTTTCCAGCATCTTCTTGAATCCAGAAGAATTAAGGCAGCTCTGAAGGAAAAAAAAGAGTCCAACCCGATACTAGCAAAGTGTACCTAATAAAGTGGCTGCGGAGTGTACCGACATCACAATTTACCATCAAATCTCCCACATACGCGACAGTGTGCTTTTGTTGTGCAGAAAAAAATAAAAACACACAAAATAACACAACAGTGTGTTTCCATGGAGACGATGTACTCACATGATGAGAGCCTCCCACTCAAAGAAGTTCTCCTCGTTTACAGGACCTGCACGACAAACACAAATCTGTTTAAATTCTTCTTCTCTGACTTTTAGAGTGACCTTCTCCATGTAGATGATCAACAGATCGACTCTGAATGTGTCCGTGTGAAGCACTTTTTCATTTAACTGTTAGAACAATAAGAAACAACATGCTGAATATGAGAAGAAACATCTGTCAGAACATCTGCAGATATTACAGATATGTTCTGGTGTCTCACCTGCAACGATGCCCTCAGGTGGGTTCAGAGTCAGCTCTGAAACACAAACACACACAAAGGTTAGTGACCTCTGACCTTTAGCTAAAGGTTCTCTCTGGATTTAAGCAGAATAAACTCGATCGATGTTTCTATGATTGGTTATCTGTCATGTTTTTATAGCTGCAGTCGATGGATTCAGATTTTTCTTTTACGTTTAATAAAATATTCAGATTTATTCATTTATCCAGCAAACATGTGATGTTTAACATAAAAAATGAGTAAAACAAGACACCAATCAGAGAAAGAAATCGATCAGATTTTCCACATTAATCAGTGAATCGATGATCTGTGTGGAATTGACATTAACACAAATATGAAGTGCAGCTGCCTAAAATTAGCCCACTAAAGTAATAACAGGACTAAATATTCATCTTTACTCAGGCTAATCTCACAGTTAGGGTTCATAACGTTAGCCCTCAGTGCACCAAACTTCATTTGAAAACCGTCAAATTTATCACTTTCAGAATATAACAAATAAAGCACCGTCTCTGTAGAGCTCTGCGGTTTCCCAGCGTGTTTAACACCTCTACTCTTTATTTCTGTAACTAACAGACAAACATAATGTTCACTGTTTGTGTTCATTTCTCAGTTTTACAAATGTTTTTAAAGCTACATGATTACAACCACACGGAACATTCTGGATGGCGCCAAAAACACGTTATATAAGCTCTAAATTTTATCGCTGTGAAAGCTACAGACGGACAAAAGTGACGCCGAATTATTCAGCCTGACCATATATTCACCGGGATTATAGGTTTGTGCTTCAGGTATTTAACAATAACCGCAGAGAGCAAAGACAAGCTCAAACTGGACGATCTTTTAACGGAGTTTGGTACCGAGTTACAGGCGCTCGTGGGGCTGTTAGCTTAGCCTGCTCGCTAACAATACAAGTTCTATTGGCTGAAAGCGGCTCGTGTCACTCACGTTTGTACTCGGCCATGAGTCTTTTGAGCGCGGTACCGGCCATCGTGTTTACCGGAGAAAACAACAAACAACCAACCAAACAAACAAATAAACAAAAAGCGGATCAGACTCTCAAGTTCTCACTGTACAACGGACAGCTGATCCCACTGAGCATCAGCAAAACGGGTTTCCGGTTTGTTTGCGTGTCAGTTGACGGCGCCCCCTGTCGACAGAAAAATAAAAATAATAAAAACAATAAAATGAAAATGAAAACAATAAAAATCAAACAGCCCGAACTGGATTAGCCGTTAATGTAGCATTTTATAATAACTACACACTACTAAGCATTAGTAAGGCATTAGTTAATGCTGAAATCATCATTTATAAAGCATTACTCCTCCTTAGTATGTCATTTATAAACAAGATATAAATGGTTTATTCTTGATTAATAAGCTCATATAAAGCTGTTCATGCTCTCATTTAGAAAGTCTAAGTAAGTGATTAACAAAGTATTTAGATGCACATTTATACATATAATGATTAAGATATGAGCTCATTGTTTGTGAGTGTGTTAATAGAGGTTTTATAAATACTTATTTCATATTGTAATTCATGGTTAATTCAGGCAGTTACTGGTTGTTAGTTCAGTATTTTGTGTGACCTCGTCTAAAGTGACGACTGTTTCTGCCTTATTAAGCATTTATAAATGAAACTGAAAGCTCAGCAGGACCTAAAGACTCAAAGAAGTCTCAGCTGTCTTCACAACAGAAAAATGACACAGACCCAATGACATAACCCACCTGAGGCTCACAGAACACTGACATGTATGTAGGACCAGAGTCTGAGTTTGTAGGAGGGGTTTAAGAGAGACAGAGACACACTGAGCAGCTGGAGCCACAGAGTACTTTAACTTAAATATA
>VUQI01034516.1:0-12021 GCA_015106735.1 Paratilapia polleni
CACCACTGCGTCCGACACTTTGCATTGTACTTGGTGATGTAAGGCTTGGATCCAGCTGCTCGGCCATGGAAGCCCATTCCATGAAGCTCTCTACGCACTGTTCTTGAGCTAATCTGAAGGCCACATGAAGTTTGGAGGTCTGTAGCTACTGACTCTACAGAAAGTTGGTGACCTCTGCGCACTATGCGCCTCAGCATCCACTGACTCCGCTCTGTGATTTTACGTGGCCTACCACTTCATGGCTGAGTTGCTGTCGTTCCCAATCGCTTCCACTAACAGTTGACTGTGGAATATTTAGTAGCGAGGAAATTTCACGACTGGACTTATTGCACAGGAGGCATCCTATCACGGTACCACGCTGGAATTCACTGAGCTCCTGAGAGCGACCCATTCTTTCACAAATGTTTGTAGAAGCAGTCTGCATGCCTAGGTGCTGGATTTTATACACCTGTGGCCATGGAAGTGATTGGAACACCTGAATTCAGTGATTTGGATGGGTGAGTGAATACTTTTGGCAATATAGTGCACTTCTGGGTCACTTAGCTCACTTAGCTCAGTTAGTCCCTAACATAGTTACATAGTTAGTAAAACTAACTATGTGACCAAAACGTAGATTCTGTTCATACAGTCAGTACTGGGAACAGCCATGTGTTTATTGTTCTGTCAGTATTCAATTCTTGCATAACTCCTGTTTATCTGTGCCTGCAGGTCCTACTGATGACCTGGCTTCTGTTTCCAAACCTCTTGCCTCGTTTGTTCTCCTCACTCACCCAGCTCATCTGAAGTTTGACTGATTTGTTTCATTTGGATTTGTAGTTTGAGTACTGTCTGCATGGCAATTAAAATGTATGCGCTATGTCCTAAAATATTGTGCAAGGGTAAACATGCATAAGGTAAAAAGTACTGGTCCTAGTACAGAACCTGGTGCAACTCAGTGAGTGACTTTTGTTTTCATGGAAGACTTTTTTTTGGTGTGAATAGTTGCAAAGAGGTACAAGAGCCTCACTGATTCATGACCTTTTCCAGAGGGGCAACAGTGAGCCTGCAGCACTATCAACAATATCAGCTTATGTGGGTGTTAAGTCAAGACAGCTGCCCTCCATTGTACTGGCCTTTTTACTGAAGTAAATAATAATGGGATCACTTCATTTAAATGAGGTTGGTGCATTTTCAGGTGGGCATCTACTGTTATGGAATAAAATGCAGCGTGAAAGCTGTTATTGTAACTTGTTAAAGTCACCCAGTGCATTTACATTTTCTGCACTGAACTGTTTACTAACACTAATTTAGACAAGAGATCTTATATGAATGGAAAAGAAATATGAAAAAATATGAAAAGAAACATTTCTAATTGTCTGTAAATCTACCATTTTTGTGATACTCCAGAGCTGATTTCTAGTCACAGCAATCTTAACCTGTCAAAAAAATGTGTCACCACGATCATAAAATGTGTATTTTACAGCTCATATCTTAAGTGAGGGAATTGTTGTCCACATACAGTGGATTTCACCTTCCACATTGCCAGTATGACCCCTACAAACCTCAGAGACCCTGTCCACATTTGTAAATGCATTGACTTTTCACCAACTCTGGACATTGATTCTTTCCTGAATGTTAGCCCATTATAGAGTATTACCCTGTCAATCACACTGATACATCACATGCTTTAATGGTTTGACCCTTTTGCCTGTTTGACTTGGATCTATTTTTTGCTCTTTCCATACCTCCATACAAAGTTTGTAATTGTCTGTATTGATTATACAGTGTGGATATTGTGTCTGTCTTGCATGATGGGATTCTAATTATTCCCAACGGCCTTGAGCTGAAAATTAGCACTGACACTGTGACTCACTTCAGCCCATAATGACTGCATTGTCTTGGAAGAGTGTACAGGTTGTGTGCTGTATTCATCTATTTATTCATCCAGGCTGACTTGACTAATGTTTTTTTTCCCAGCAACGCCCTGACTTACACCTTCTGAGTAACCCCACAACTGAGCATATTTCTAGCTTTCTGTCCAATTTCTTCTAAAAGCAACTCTTTGACCATTCAAGTTGGCTTTATGTCTGGTTATCACAAATCAACCGCACAGTTCATTTCCTGTTCCAGATTATAGACAAACAGTCCTACAATGAGAATCACTACACCTCTAATAACATATTAATAAAGCAATTCAGTTGTTCTTCCCAGTGTTTAACAGTGTTACATGACAACATCACATTACATTATTAGATCTCAGTTTACTAACTCACCACAGGGGAACCATAAGGTATTTATGATGTCCACTGTACCTGCATTTAGTCGAAGGAACCAGTCAGTATGTTGCTGGTACATAGGAACATAGCAACGTCCTAAGTGTTTATCATTGTTACATTATAATGTTAAGCACTTAAGAAACCTTCAAAATATGCAGGAAAAACTGAAGTTTGATCATAACCATGGAATGGTATTGTGTTACATGTTCAAATGTGACACAGTATTATAATCTAGCAAGGCATATGCTTTGTCAGCTTTTATAGCACAAAATTGAAACAGTGCACGCCTTCAACACTAAAATTAAATGTAAAGCATTTAAAATGCAATGTGGATGGAGAGAAGAGCTGTCAGAATAATCTCCAGAGCAATTAGCCTCTTGTCTTAAGCCCTGAAGCAACATCTTCTACAAATGCCAGCACAAGCAGTACCACAGACATGAGTGTCATCCTCTCATTTGTTTGTGTAATTATTCTACAAAGGTGTCACAGTTAATTTGACAGTGATACGGCAGTGTTTGAGAATGCTGCACACAACTTTGTTCCCGAACTTCTACAGTTTAATTACAGCTCTGTTTATGAGAACATATTTGTTGTTGCAAATTGGAACTCTGTTATTTTAATTACACTGAGCTGAATTAGTTTTGCTAGGTGAACTCATTGTTGTGAAAAACTTTCACTGAAAGGTAATATCAGCCACAAAAGATTTTAAAATTTGGTTGCAGCTGCAGTGTCGAGAGCGTGCATACTGCACCTCGCTGACTCTGAAACAAAATGCAATACATTGTAAAAGCTGACTTCATGGCTTTCATAGGCAATTTTACTGCTCTGTAATTATTACTAGCATGGATATTAAATTTGAAACTAGAAATGAAAGGGCAGCCTTAAAATTAAAACTTGATAAATTAAAAAGTGACAAAATGGATTTGTAATTGAGTAGAAAAGAGGCATGAGTTTATGAAGAAAGCTGGATGACATAAAAACAAAGGCCTGTAGTCACCATGATCTTGTTACCATTCATGAGATTAACATTTAATGGCTATATACTTTTAATCTGTTTTTCCATTCTGTTAGTTTCTTAATTCAGAAGTGAACTTAAAATTAAGTTTCATTTCTGTTTCGGTTGCTGTATATATATATATATATATATATATATATATATATATATATATATATAAATACACATTTTTACATTTTTATATACATTTTTCACTGGCATGGTGGTGTGTTAAGGTATAGTTAAATATAGACAGCCACCACCCCAAATGCCATACTTTACATTCACCAGAAGATGCACATCAACTTGATTTGCAGTAGAAATACTGAAGCACATCATATACTGACCAAGCTTATTAACAAAGATGTATGGTTCAGAACTAACCAATAGAATCCATTAAACGTTAATTACATTGAATAATATGCGTATTGTATTTTTTTCTGAACACCACTGTCATTAATGTTGCAAACTTTATTAAATGTCTTTCTATTCTACCAAAAATTGGTGTGAAAAGACTGCTGCATTTCTCCACAGGAACTTGTTTTGCTTCTTCACTGCAACAAGGAGAACATAACAGAGAAAAATGAAATTAGACTGAATGGAATGGATAATTAGGTTCATGGTGAAGGTGTGTCTGGAAACCTTTGCAGTTCAAGATGCAGCTATTCAAGATGATATGTTCTTCTCGGAGTTAATACATACCTGCAACAGATGAGACTTTGCAAATGTGGCGTAATAATTTTGTGAATTTGTGAGAATAACCAAAAATGAAACATTAATTCTCATTTTAAACCTGTAACTTTTGTGTAAGAAAAGAAATCTGAAAAGAGATTAAGAGGGAAAAAGAACAATAATTTGAAAAAGGTGAAAAAGATAAAGAAAGTGAGAAGCAATACAAATCATTTCATGGGTACGTGCGTGAGAATGAACACTGAGAATAGTGTTTTTGAAAAGAAGAAAAGAGAATTGCAGTGACAAGGGAATATACCTTACATTCTTTCTGTCTTTGCTTCTTCCCATCAGGTCTGAAGGGGGAGATGAGTCCTTGGCGGAGTCTACACCATATCAGCAGTGACAGAATGTCATTAACTCCACACCCACTCAGATGCCATTCTCTTTGTTGTGTTTTGAGCCCAGTGGCACCACCAGACAGAAGCAAATAGATTCATGCCCCTGGATACAAGAAAATCTGATTCCTGCCTGACTGATGGAGCAAAGCCTTTTCCTGGCATCCACAACAAAGTGTGCTTTCTGAGGAAATATCAACCATCCATCACCATCTCCACAAGTCTGAGAAGCTAAATTAATGGTGACCTTATGAGTGAATGTATGAGAGTCCTCTCCTGGGTCCTGCTGGGAAAAGGTGTATGTGTATTTGTGTATTTCAAGTACTAAGAAGTGTCCATGAAAGAATAATGAGCTCCTCCAAATGATGCATCAGTCCCCAGTGGCTCTGAGATACAGGGTAATCCAATCTTTTACGCAAGGAATATTGGTGTGACATTTCAGCAGAAAGCAATCGCCACCATCTGTTTCAAAGAGACAGCATTGCTTCCACCTGTGGTCCCAGGTGGAGTGTTGCTGAGAGCATCATGGCAGTCTCCCCAAAGGTGGGTTGCTTAAAGGACTGCAGAGGTCCTGTTGTTGTGTCTTCACTCCACTGCACTCTTCTTAAGTCTCGACACAAGCTGGGGTATGGGTACTGAGTGTGTTGCTGCACACAGAGATGTGACTGGAATACAGATAGGTTGTTATAGAAGAAACCTAATCCAGAACCAGAACAAGCATATTCAAAAATGTTGCCGTGGACACACCAGCTGAACAGTGCCAGTCTCTGCTGGACAGAACGGAGTCTTACTTAGGTGTGTTTGCTCAATTGGAGTTGACATGCAGCCCAGACTAATAGATTAGATGGGTCTGGGTGAGCAAATCTCTCTGTCTCTTTCCCTCCATTGCTCCATTTTCTTCCTCACCAGTGAGCCTATTTGATGTGACAGTTGGAAGTTGGGATTTTGAACTTGACTGTGTGATTGTGTCTCCAGTGCCAAGGATATTATTTTGCAGTTAAATAAAGGGATTGTTGCCCCTATTATTCAGCTGCACACTCTCTGTGAAGCACCAGTTCATTATGATTTGTGGCATATGGTTTATGTTGATATTAAGTCAACATAATGTTTATGAAGCAACTCATAAAACCACTTTAACAACTTTTACTGTTACAGCCTCCATAAAAAGTTCTAAAAGCACAATAAAAATACACAGCACTATTCCACACTCACATTAGCGGATACAGTATTTGGCTCACAGGAAGCTATAATGATCCATAATGGGAAGCTATCCATCTGTATTCTTCAGCTGTTTTCTCAGATTCACACCCTTGTTGCCCAGTGGGATTGTGATGATCTCACAGCTGGTCCCTCTTTCATCTTGGGTTGCTGAATCACCCACATCCACTTCAACAAACGTCCTCGGTGAGTGAATCCTATTACTTCCGTTGAGAATGGTTTTTCAGTTTTGATAGCTTCCGTTTGAGATTATTTGAGCTTTGCGACATGGCATGTTATCCTGCTGGAAGCAGCCACTGTGGTCATAAAGGGTTAGAGATACTCAGGCAGGCTGTGGTGTTTAAATGATGCTCAGTTGGTAGTAAGGTGCCCAAAGTGTGCCAAGAAAATATCGCCCACACCATTACGCCACCACCACCAGCCTGAACTGTTGATACAACGCAGGATGGATCCATGCTTTCATGTTGTTTACGCAAAATTCTGAGCCCACCAACTGAATGTTGCAGCAGAAATGGAGACTCATCAGACAAAGATACATAAAAATAAAAAAAAGAGCTCACAAAACAATAATTACTCTGTTGAGAGACTTTGAGAGACCTTTCTGTCAAGAGTTAGAATTAGAGTGATGCTCAGTCACCAGGTGGTCAGGAAAAGCATGAATGCTAATGTTGTCTATGTCTGCTGGTTGTGTAAATAGGCATTTACAATATAAATGGTTTCTGAACTGCCCCCAAGAGCTAAAAACATCATTTAAAACCATTTGCAGCACAATTTAATCACTTATGAAAATGATTTATATTATTCAGCACTGGTAAATTATGATCAGTTATTTGTGAGAGTAGTTATACTTGCATTTTACACTCTAATTACCAGATATATCATTGTCATTCCAATACAATCACTTTCCATTACATCTAATTTACTTGGAAATAACTTGGTTATCTTCAGCCATCTATTTCAAGTTACTGGCATTCAATTTTGGGACAACAAATGACTACAAGCATCTGTTAATGTTCACATTAACTTAGATCAATCACATTCATTGCCTCAGGATAACGAGGACAGTATAGATAAATGTTAAATGAAGTGCCTAAAATGGCAACAAACTGCTGCTGGCCAGTACTGTTTATCAAAAAACATCTTTTTTTTTATTATTATTATTATTATGACCGATAATCCCCAGTGGTGACTAACATTTATTTGTCATAAGGAACTGCAGGCACCTCTATATTTACCTTAGCACACAAACCACCTACACTATGAGCTAACCTGAGATTAGTTAAAATGAAAAACACACAGCCACTCCACTGAGCACAGAGAGGCAGGCCAAAGCTCAGTTTGTTTCTATAATCAGTCTCATTTAGACAGTGTGGTCCCCCCGGAGCGGCTGCAGCACAGCATAATTCTAACACAGGTGGATTTCAAAGGCAATTAACCACACCAGACAAGTTACATCACTGCAATTATAACAAATTTGGCAATTATCACCATTCCCCAACACGATGGTGGGATGAATGTAGCCCTTAGTATTTAGCGAGTTGATGATCCAGTAAGATAGATGGAGGAAAAGCGGGTGAAAAAAGAGAGACGGGCTGCAGTTCTTAGGAACAGAAATAGACTCATTATGCTATTATATTCACATCATGTCTCACAATGTGTTATCACAACCCCTGTTATTTTCAGGAAATCAGTTTTCATGCAGCACTCCTCACATGTTGTGTGTGTTGTCTCTTGACAACTGCTCTGATGACACATTCCACCAACAGCTGAAATTTTCTTTTGATCCAAGATCGGTATTCTTGTCTTTTTTCTTAGTCTCCTCTTACATTGAATCAAAACACATATTTCCTTGTGCCCGTGGCCCTTACTGACGTAAATAATTCCACCGTCTTTTGTCTTTACCTAAAGTGAAGAATAGTATTATTGCCTCTATGCATTTTACAGATATGTTTTATCACACTCTCAAGAGCCTGTGGTTGAAGGAATCTCAGTAGTCCTCCACGTTCACTCATATTGCCTGTATTATTGCTGCAATATTTTCCACATAATTTTCTTTTTTCTTTTTTTTGTAAAAGTGCACACCTTGAGATGTCAAGGTTTTCTCAAGGTCATCCCATTGGGCTCAGGTGGACTGGCACTAAGGCTCTCAGACACCCTCCTGTTCATGCTTTACAAATCAAACTGTCTACACCCATGTCCTTGGCACATCCCTGAAGAAAGTGATCATCGAAAGAAGAAATGGCACACGCGCACACACACACACACACACGCGCGCCCCTGCCCAGCTGTAATAATGGGTTCAATCTGACTCTGTCACCTATGGGAGTTGCCTTGTCTGAGAAATAGCTATAGTTCAATTTACCTTGAGCTGTGCGTATGTGCTGGCATCCATGTTCCTCCACAACCCCACTCTGGACTTTAGGAGACTTTCCATCCCTGCACATGCATGAGAATATCCAGTGTCTTCCCTCTTGAATAATGGGTAAACAGACATTGGCAGACGGTCAGTACATGCAGAGATGCCATCTAATACTGAGCCTTCATGCAGTAACCATCACTTCATTATGTTTCTGCCACCAGGGCTACTGATTCAGCCACACTGCTACTGAAATGCAGTGTTGCACTAAAGGCAGAGAGGAGTGTAGGGATGTGCGACTTATAAGTCAAAAGAAATTAAGGCATTGTCTGTGTGTGTGTGTGTGTGTGTGTGTGTGTGTGTGTGTGCGTGCCTGCTTTTCCAAGACACCTTTTTAGACCATGATGATTTCATGCATGATATCATAAGTGTGTGCAGTCTATTGCTGTGGTTCTCAAAGGGCTTTGGGGTAATTACACATAGCTACCTTCCAGATAATATGCAGTATATGAAAACTGATTCTCAGTGCGCTGGCCTGGCTGGAAAAGTGGGGATGTACCCAGATGGTCATATAAATCCAGAGTTTCCGAGAATATCCAGGAAGAGGTAACAAACAAAACTCTTATCACTCGTGAAAATACAGCAAACACTACAACCCATATTTTTCTGGTGAAGCTCTTCCAAATTAAGGGATAATAAACCCTTCCCACTTGTAAAGTTTAGTAAAATCACTCAGGTGTCAGATTTCCACTTGGAGAGTCCTGAAATATACAAGTTCATATAATTAAAGTGTTTTCCTCTTATTGCTGCCTCTGTGCCATCCTAGCAAAACTGCCAAAGTACACCATTACCCTTCTTGGCTGTGGAGAACAAAAATGCATTTACCAGCCTTTCAAGCTCTTTTTAAACAAGACCAGACATAAAGTTCCAGTATAAACGTGGAAATTGATTTTCATAAAAGTCTTTGGTAAAAGGTAGAATAGCACTCCCTGAGTGTTCAATTGGGCCATTTTGTGCTATTCATTAAAATTCAGTGGGAACACTATCGTGATTTAAATCCAAAAACATCTGTCTCTGTGGATGAGTCACTTAACGGTAGCAGACTGAGGGCCGCGTTAAAAAGAAGGCACATTAATGGTTTCACTTATCTAGATTTATTGTCTGCCCGAAGTTTTTTAATGATCGAGTGTTTTCTGGTGGAGGACCAGCACCAGTTTTACCAGCACTAAGTTTGGTATAAAATTTAGTACAGACATTCATGGCTCCCAGATGATGATATCCACAGACTTTTCTTCTAGCTGCACCATGAGGTTTTTGTTTGTGGATTTTGACTGAAATATCTTGTAAAAATGAGAGAGAGTGCAATGATATCTGCTGCATGCATATTTTGGTGATCAGTGTTTTTTTCTTGGCTGGAGGTAAGACCTACACTTTGGTTTTAGGACAAAAAAAAATATTTTCTAAGGCTTTACAAATTAAATCATCAATGCACTAAAGAAACATACAGTTAACAAAAATAATCCATTGTTGCGGCAATCCTAGGACGCACCAGTGATGTGGAGTTTGGGGATCCTGGGGTTCTCAAGTTCCTGGGCAGTTGGCTGCTTTACCAGGTTGGCATTTCATCCTTGATGGCTATGAGAAGCTAATAGCACTCTGAGGTGCTGAACCATTAAGATGAACATAGTAACCTACTACAAATCTAAGCATTAGCATGTTTGTGCGAATTTTGGGATGCCTGTGTTGGTATTTATTTTAAATCGTAGCTGCTAGCAAGGCCATAACCTCTTAAGTCGAATTCTACAAATCTGGCTTTTCAACTTTGGTTGTTTTGGCCAAAAGTCAAATACTTAAAGCAAGGAATTAAAACTGAAATGTAGACTGAAAATTAAATGTGAGGATAGTTAATAATGCTAAGTCCACATATAAAAAAATATGTCCTGATTATTTCCCACAACCCTGGAAACATCACTTTGATATAGAATTTCTAATGCTTGCATAAAAAACCTGATCAGCCATCCTTGTTAAGCATTACCTGCATTCGATGTTTGCATGAGATCTGTATGTGATAATTAGCTATGCCGTGATCCATGTAATGACAGATTATTTTTGGAGATGTTCACAGATCACACATGGTGGGAAGTACGGAGGGAGAAAGAAACATGCACGCAAAAAGATCCAATCTTCCCACACTGTTTAAAGCAAACGGATAGTAGCAGATGGTAATGTGCAACAACACGGAATGCCTGCTTAGTAACAGAGTTTTATATCACCAATACAGAGCAGCCTGGAGATGAGGCTTGTGCTGCCAGCTTCAATAAGTTCCCCATTAGACTCGCTGTCTGGTATGTTTGTGTACAGTACATTTGCACACGCACACACGGAAGCGCATACACCATTTAATTCTTATTCCCTGCCAGCACTGCATTAATAAGCTTGATAATCTTCCCACATTTTCAGCATCTTTTTATGCTCTTCTTCTCTTGTCTTTGTTCGCAGCCAGTGTGAAAGGAACCAAATAAACCCAAGCTCATTTAACTTTGTAGGAAGCCCATTTAAATCAGAAGTCCTTTGATCAGAAGGAACTCTTTTGATTTAATGATTAACATTCAAATAAAATAATTAACCAACCCTTATTATTAAGTACACCTCTAAAAGCTTTGATGATTACATGTGTGAGAAAAAAAAAAACCCTAATGTGACTTTTTCTTTCACCACAGTGAGTCACAAATTTCAGTCTTGATGATGGTTGGACTGGATATTTAAGCTCTGTTGGTTACTGGAAAGGAGGAAAGCAGGTTTTTGCCATGGTCATACTCTAATGACCTGAGCTGCCTCCTGTACTCTAATGTGAGCCAGGCAGGCCCTGGGCCTTTCTTACATCTATCACCACAGTCAGAGGGTAATGATACAGGCGAGCCAAGGGGAGGCAGCTAAGGGGCTAGACATCTCCATCTTCCTCCTCAGGAGTCACGCTGACCTACACACACACATACAAAGCCCAGACACTTGGACTGGGGTGGCATTGGGCAAATCTACTCTCTTTATTACCGTTTCTCCTTTGTCGACAGTCCTGGAGTACATTTCAGTCTTCTCCCAAGTTCTATAATTACTTTCTTCTCCCTAAGATGGAAAAGACTGAATGCTGTTCTTTGTTGATATGTTAAAATGTCACCCGCTGTCACTGTGAACTCATTTACTGATTTTTCCGTGCTAGTTGGGCGCTGCAGTGGTGTTTTGGATTTTCTCCCTGGGGGAAAAGTCTTTAAAGGTTTAGGAGTAAACAAAAGCAGACTGATATAATTGGACTCTGAGGGTAAATATTATTTCAAATGAGCTCCCCTGAAATACTGGGATAAGATGCTTGAAATATGAGATTTCTCATTAGGATTTGAAATGTGAGCGTGGCCTTGTTGTTGAAATGCACTTAAATGATCTCTGTGTCACTCAGTTATCCTGCTGTTAGTCCCTGAATGAATTAACACTCAGTGTTCATATATCTGATATGACCTTATTTGTACATTTAAGTGCTCTTTGGTATTTAAAGAAAATTTTGATTGTTTAAGCTTATATAATAGTACATAAATTAAAAAGAGATGACATTAAACATCTTTTATTATTGTCTCTGGGATTCTTCTGGAGGTTCCTTTACCACAGGTGACAGCCACTGAGCTGCAACGTGTGGTTTTGTACGCTCAGACTAATTCGTTGTGAGCAGTAATATGTAAAATACTTCTGCCTGTCTGCACATATTAATCTTGAGACAATGAATTTCAAATTATCTCTCAGCCACAGGAGCAAATTAGTTTGATTGTTCCAGTCACTGAAATGCGCATACATGTATGAATTATCTGTAAATTGAGAAAAACAAAAATACTGACAGTGATGAAGGCGCTGCAGTGACATTTTTCCACTCACAGCTACACGATGCTGACGAGAAGATTCAGCTCAAAACAGTAATCATCATTTCTCATTTTAAGAACTGGTGTCAAAATAAAATGCTCTTTAAATTAAAAAATGGAAATCAATGCAGCTAACTGCACCAAAATATGAAATTTTACTTTTTTTTTTTTTTTTTTTTTTTTTTTTTGTTTCTTCTTTTTTTTTTTAATTTTTTTTTTTTTTTTTATT
>VUQI01034516.1:12224-37581 GCA_015106735.1 Paratilapia polleni
TGTATTAAAAAAAAAAATTTTTTTAAAATAAAAAAAAAAAAAAAATTAAAAAAAATTCAAAAAAAAAAAAAATTTTTTTTTTTTTTTTTTTTTTTTTTTTTTTTACGGCTGCAGCCTACTTGTATCAAATAGCTCTTTATCCTTTAAACTGAAATCAATACCACTAAGTGAGTGCTCTCTGTTAAATTTCTGCAACTGCTATTGCATCCAGTGGGAGAGCTAATTATTGCAAGGCTGACCAGAAACAGAAAGAGGGGTACAAACACTTCATGCTTCCCACAGTGGGGTTATAAATCTCATTTTATCTGGACACGGTAAGACAAAAAAGAAAAATGTGCACGTTTGTCACAGCCATTCAATCTCTGAGTTTACAGGCTGGAGACAAACTGCTTTCAGTGAAAAATGTAATTGATATAAAGCATTGAGCATTGAGAAAAGTAAAACCTAGAACGTTTTCTGTTTAGTGTATTCTCAGTAGAGCAGTGATAGCCATGCCTTAACAAATGTACTTTCTCCTCAATTCTCCTTCACTGTGGAATAACTTCTATTATGGATGTACATTTTTATTTATTTATTTATTTATTTTATTTTATCTTTTTTTTAGAAAGTGCACTGATTAAAATTTGAAAATTGTCTCCTGGGAACTGAAATGGTGATGCCATTAAAAAAAAAATCAAATCCTTAGACAATAAATGTATTCAACATGTCAGTTCTGAATGGTTGTTGCTATGCCTGTCAAACTGTTTCAGATATTGTGTCAGTCACTTTGCTACTATAAATCCCCCTTCCCGCCTTTCAGGCTTACATGTGTTCTCTCAATCAGGATCAGGGTCAGACCCTAGCTCTCCACATTAAAAAACAAGGAAGTATGTCATGTAATTTTTTTTTTTTTAATGCACTTTGTTTTAACCACACACCTGAAGTATTGTTGCAACACCACAATTACAGATCAAGACTCTTTCAAAAGAGATACAGTGGGAGTTACTTCAGACATATTTGATCACAACATGTATAGCTGGAAAGTGGACTATAGTGTTACACTGTCTATGACTGTAAACAACTACAGCATCTTCTGTCTATTTCATCTGATGTGGTCAAATTTTGGCCTGTTTAGTGAGGGGCCATAATAGTGCACAGTGAGACATCATATTCAGGCTGTCCTGTACATTTGCTTTCTTTGTCATTGTGATGGACACATAAATTAACACATTATTGCGCTGAGCTACAGAGAGGCAAACGGTCAGACATCAGTAAAAGGAAGTAGACTTTTAGTCCAGAGAATTTCAGCACTCTGGACAGCTCCTCGATAGGCCACATGAATTGAACAGCGTCACCCAACCTGATCGGGTGTCCTTCATGAAACTGTTTCAGTGTATTGATTCATTTAGACTCTGTTCACTGGGTGAACTCCGGCTCATGTTTGACAAGCTCGCCATGAGGGATTTGACTTTGCGTGCGTAATAATTCCTCAGGTTAACAGAGGGCACCTCTTTTATCCCCTCGTCGAAGTCGCAGCTTCTCATTGCAATCTCCAATTGTTTCTGTCTCTTGTAGAAGAGGGAGAATTTGTTGAAAATGAGCGTAATCGGAAGCACAACTACTAAGATCCCGGCCAGGATGCATGCAGAGGCGGTCAGCTTGCCGGCAATGGACACCGGCACCACGTCACCGTATCCCACGGTAGTCATGCTGACCGTGGCCCACCACCAGCATGCCGGAATGGTGGTGAGATCCTCGTTATCCTCTTTCTCCACCGTATAGGCCATGACAGAGAAAAATGACACCCCGACTGCCAAGTAGAGAAGCAGCAGCCCCACTTCTTTGTAGCTGTTCCTGAGTGTGGCCCCCAGGGAGCGCAGCCCTGTGGAATGACGGGCCAGCTTCAGGATGCGAAAAATTCTCATCAGCCGCAGTACTTGTGCAACGCGTCCCAGGTTGGCCAGTGCGGGGCTGCTCTCCACCACCAGATTTATAAGAAGTGTCAGGTAAAACGGAAGTATGGACACTAGGTCTATCACATTTAACGGATGATCAAAGAAGTGCAGAAGATCTGGTGCCACAATGAACCTGGCCACCAGCTCCAGAGTGAACCAACCAATGCCAAAGTGCTCCACAGATTCAAAACGTGGGTCCTCTGTGGGTTGGCCTTCACTGTCCAAAAGGCTGAACTCACTCATGCTGTTCATGCACATAGTGGCTATGGAGCCAAGCACCACCAGGATAGAGAGGATGCTGATGATGCGGCTAGCCACAGAGTAGCCTGGGTTATCCAGCATCAACCATATGCGCCTCCGTGCGCTCCCGAACAGCTGCTTGTCAAACTTGGAGGCGTCGTTGTAAAACTCCAACAGCTCGTCAAAAGATGAAGTGGTGCTTCCTTCATCACTGCGATCATCCCAGTCCTCCCGGTCCTGGTCCATTTTTCTACAGTGGTAGGAGCTGCTGCAACAGGAGTCAATGAAGAACTCGTTAATGCCCCAGTATTCGATCTCCTGGCTGAAAGAAAAGATGCACAGCTCGGCCATGACGTGCAGTCGCCCTGTGTTGTAAAAATTCAACACATAGGGAAAGAGTGCCGGATTTCTGTCAAAGTAAAACTCTTTCTCTGTGTCGTCGTAGTCATCGCACAGCTCCAGGATGGACTCTTTGGACTGGCAGTGGAGCAGACGCGCAAGCCTCGTCTCGGGAAACCGGGAGAGAGTGTCCGACTGAAGACGCTTCTTGAAGCCGCCCACATTGATGCGGATAGCGGCGTTGTCGTCCATGTGAATCCCGCCGCCCGGTTCCCCCAGGACCTGACCTGTCATGTCTGAAGAGAGAAACACACAGAGACACACGGCGCACAGAAAGACAGAAATAAAGGGCGACAGACGACAGATACAAAGAGGAAAACAAAGACAGTCAGACAGGCACAAGAGGAAGTTTTTTTTTTAAACTGTAGTTTTATCCATTGACGGGCTGCTGCACTTGTTTTTAAATGTGAAAGACAAATGTGATAAACCTTTGTTAGAGCCACGTGGGTTCTATGAATTTAACAAGAAAAGAGCAACGATTTTAGCTTTAGCTGCGCTGAAATAAAGACAAGTGTAAGAACTTACTTTAAAGCGCGTCCAGTTCACCGAATTCTCCTGCAAGAAGACTCAACAGCATTTCAACTCCAGTGATGGCACATCTCAGTTTGTGGCCAGCCTGTGGACCTGTAATAAACGCAGACCTTTGTTCCCAGAGAAGCGGGTCTATGTCAGGTTTATTTGGTAGAGGTGGACGCCTATTTCAAACACAGTCGCCGCGATGTCAAATATAATTTCGTTCCCTCCTCAAATATACCCAAAGGCTTGTAGATGGCTACCCTTACATCCTGCTTCCATCGGGCTTTCCACCTCCACCTCCTTCAGCTACAGGTATCGGCTACAGTTATCACAGGAAATTCAGGGAACCATAGGAACTGATACACGCCCTGGCAGCCGCTATTATTTCTGCGAGGGAATTCCTCTCTGTCTCTCTCTATCTCTCTCTCTCTTCTTTCTATCTGTTGCTGAGCAGCAACACGTAGATCTCCCTCTGCACCGCCCTCCCAAAGTGATCTCAGCATCACAGTGCTGAAGGGCGAGGTGCAGATTCGGGTAGAGAGGGAGTCGCCAACTAACGGAGGCGCAAAAACAAACAAAACAAAACAAAAAAAAAAACCCACCCCAAACCTCAACTCCAGATAGATAGACACAACATTATAATAACCGGAAAGTGGCTTCTTGGAGCCAGCAAATGTGGTGCTATATATGTTTGATGTTGTTACAGTAATACCATTGGAGATGCACACACACACACACACACACACAGGCTTACACAGATGCTACTCATTTTATCTTTCACCAACCAGGTAAATCCACACACTGTGAAACTGACTTCACCAGTTTGTAGGAAGTATTTATGTAGCTATTTTAAAGTCTCAAACCAAGGTAATGTCTTAAACTCTTAGTGTGTTAAACTTCCTAAAGCTCCATCAATCATAGGAGGCAAACATACCTTCGGTTGCTCCCTTATTTCCCTTGTTTGATTTGGCACAGACTTTACCAGATGCCCTTCCTGACACAACCCTCCCATTTATCCAGGCTTTGGGGATCTTTCCCGTGTAAGGTGAATGTGTAAACCACTACACCATGGAGCCACTGTCAGTCATAGAAGACACAAAAGAACAAATAGACTGAGAAGAAATCCTCATGATGAGTAAAAGGAATTGAGTTTCCAAAATCACAAGAGAGGCTGTTGATGTTAGACTGAAATAAACCTTTTGAACCGCAGAGAAACCTTTGAAGGATCCTGAATGTCCTCTGTTGTTACTTTTGCACAGATGTATAAAGGTATGTTGTATATGCAGACCAGTGCCCTGATGTAAAAGGTTACAATTGATTGTTGAGTCTGTGGTCATTGATCAAACATATTCAACATCATGCAGTGCAGATCAATACATTTATGACATTCAACCCATGCCAGTATCTCCTCACTCAAAATGCTGTTTACTAATCAACTATGATGTTTGAGCCATGGAAAAAGGCACGAATGAGTTTTCAACACAGACCACCTCCACCTTCTGAATCTCCTTTTATCAATTCAGTGGCGACATCATTAACAGCTCTGTCTGGCAGAGCATAAAGCCAGTGTTAATGCTGTGGCCTTGCACAGCGGCCCTGGTTTTATTGATTAACCGCTGAAGGTTTTGTCTCACACATGGCAGCGTGTCTAATGAAGGCGATAGTGCCTGCAGAGAAAAAGCTGCCTTATACAAATTCTCTTGGCTGAATACATGTTAGTATACCATCAGTTAGCTCTTTGTCAAGAGAGATTTCGCACAGAAGAAAGGTATGATGCAGGTAAATTGTTTGTGGCAAGTCTACGCTGTTGAATCAATGCATGAGAAAAATAGAGCTTTATTGGTTTGTGCTATTTGAGTTTTAAAAAAAAATACACGTGCCCAATTTTCCGTCCCAACACAAACTTTTAAGGTGCCACTATGAAGTTCTGTTAAAAAAGAAGACCCAGTGAAAGCTTTGACAGCATCTATTCTATCAGGCTGTTTCACTGTCATCATTTCAGTTTCCCTTCTTTCCAGTATCATTTACTGGCCATCTTGTTGAAGACACCAGGCCTTAGTTCCATTTGAAAATACATTAAGGAACATTGTATGCAATTTCCTACTTGCTGTATTGTATTGCAACACTTGTTTGGAAATATAACAGCCGCAGGCAGCACTGGAACTGCTTACACCTAAATAAGATCTTACACTGCCACACTGCCATTTTTTCCCTAGCAGCCAGAACATGAATATTTCATCACATTTTTTTTTTCTCCCAACAATTGGGAGCTCAACATGAGCATGTAAACCCGTGAGACTGCCTGAACAGATTGGGTCTTTACAGTTTTATTCACGCACTGCATCCTCATTCTGCTTTTAGCGGTTTAATGAAAACTAAAAACCTGCCCTATATGACGCTATTATGGATCATCTTTTGGCCCTCTACAGATCCCCGACACCCTCACGCAGCAGCTCTCTAGGATTTGGAAAGCTTAACAAGAGCCTTGAAAGGACAAACAACCACTCTGTGCTGATTACAATATTGTGAAATTACAGACTTTCTGTTTTCACTTGTGGGACCCATCTGTGTTTGTATAGGAATGTAGTGCTGTGGATATAATCCTATTTAGTCTATCATTATCATCATCCAGCAGGATCTCATTGAGTGCCTCGGTATCATCCTCTGTTGACTGTGATTTCTTGATGTTTGTGATCTGAATTATTTGATTACTATTTATTATAGTATTTTTTCTCACTGTGTGAGGAGTGCCTTTTCATGTATTCTGCAACATGTCTTTGCAGTGGCATTTGGATGGCTTTTAAGATGTCAACATCTTGGAATTAGATGGCAGTCAGTTTTTATTGTTCACTTGCTGGGAAATGCTCATTTTCTTTGTAGGATATCTGATTTAGGTGAAAATATATGTGTCTTTTTGCTCTACAAACTCAATCAGTCCTGAATGGTATCTCCGACAGCACACGCATACACCTCCCCAGATTTCATTAACGTGGGTGAGGAAGCTTGATGTTTGTAATAGCAAATGACATTAGGACTTTGTTCAGGATTACTGGGGCGGTTTGTTCTAAATTATTTGTGCTAAAAGACTATCATCTACAAATTATTCACCTTCTGCTTTTCATCAGAGTGGGCTGCTTTTGATTCATTTTTCTTCCACATGGTTGAGTTTAATGTACCATTTTGTGGCAGGGGAACTATTCCCCATAACGTATTCCTCAACAAGTTTCTTTAGATCTTCTTTCTTGGTGAAAGAAGGCCACGCTTTCTAGAGAACTCCTTAAGTCTCACTTTATCATTTCAAGTTTTAGTCAGCTATTAGAAATAGCTAAGGTGGAAAAAGTACTATTCACTTCCAGTACATTAAAGTAACAATACACCAGTGAAAAAGTAAAAGGCTTGGATTTATCAAACGTACAGTATTATCAGTAGAATGCAAACAGATGGTGCAATTCAGCAGAAGAAAATGGCTCTTGGAGTTATATGACATTAGGATATTGGTACCAATGCATCAGTGCTTCAGTAGCCTTTACTGTTCTAGCAGATGTAGGTGGAGATCATTAGACCACTGTGTGCAGTTAGGTAGTTTAGTCCAAAAGGTCAGACTCTCTCCAAAGGCTCGCAAGATAAATAAGAGAGGTTCTGCCATAATTAATGACAGCATGAAGAAGGAAAAAAATATCATTCAGTGACAAATTTCAATTCACTTTGGGGATTTTTGTCTACTTATTGGAGTTCCTTGTGAAATACAGAATAATGAGCTTTTGTAGGCAAACATTTTTTGGAAGCACCTGAAAAGTTTAGAGAATTGTCTCCCTGATGAAACAACTCATGACATCCTAAATATGTCAAAGAGGCCAAACAGAGGCCCAAAAGATCAGGCTCTGTATAAAGGCTGCTATTTTTTGTAACAGATAACAAGCCAAAAAAAGTGGGGGGGGGCACTAGATTAGTCTTTGACAATGAACTATATTTTATATGTATTCACATAAAATCATGAACTAGACTGGTTTAGAACTGTCAAATAAATCTGGTGGGGTACATATTTTGCTCTGAAGTACCGTCCTTGAATAAATGTATTCATTTACTTTAAACCTCTACAAACAGCAATTCAAACATCTAGATCTGTTGAACTGTAGTTCAGTCAGCTGACTTAAAATGATGGGGTGGGTTTTTGAATTCAGTAGAAACAAAAACTGTGACAAAAATATATATTCAGAACTTTTTTTTCACTTTCTATAAAATGCCTCCTGCATTTTAAATCACTTCCATTTTCATTCTGTGCACCCTTGGCAAGCTTTCATTCACATCTCATATCTTTTGATGGAACTTTTACAGAACCCCACTATAAATTTAATCATAACATAATAGACAGCTTTATGTTTATGCCTCAGCCAAAACAGCTGAACAGTAGATAAAGGAAATAAAATGTCTTCAATATTAAAATGATCAACGGCTTGAATTTTAAGCTCTGACTTTAAATCATAAGAAACAAACCATTGCATTTGCCCTCAGTGTATTGATTTTGAACAGAGTTATGTAGAATTTAAAATGATTGATGTATCAGTTTGGTCAAAAGCAGCTGAAACTGAAGCCCTGGTGCCAGTACATGTCAGTCAAGCTGATGTTCAGAAGAACTTTTAAGACAACTGACATTGTGTGTGAATCAAATACAGAGTTGTTAATCATTTTGCCACTTTCAATTCTTCAGTTTCAAATTTCATGTTTGGTAATCATATCCACATGGTCAAGATGAGACAGTCCATTTATCCCCTAAGAGAGACAGTTTCTTCTGCCTTTTGGCAAGTGAGTTAATTTGAAGTAGATAAAGAAGGTGTAGACAAAGAGTGCATGGAGAACACAGAATGAGAAAGAGACCGAGAAGAAGAACGTATGGATGCTGTTATATCTTTCTATTCTTTCTTTTAAAGCCTGAGGTGCAGGCTCAAGTGTGAACGTGTAGGAGTTTTTTTTTTTTATGTTGACTAAATCTGCTGCTCCCTATCTTTTGCTTGGCTTCCTTTATCTCTCTTTCCTCTGCTTTCTTTCCCAGTTGCTCGCTGTTTTTATGTGTCTCTCTTAACATTTTATATCCCCACTTTTTCCCCTCACATATATCTTTTATTCTCCATCCATATCTCCCCGCTTCAGTCTGCCAACATCTTTCTCTGTCTGAGGTCAAAGTTCAACAGTATGTTGACCTCATCTTTGACTGAAAACATCAGGGTGTCATCTGAAGCCTCGCCGAGGGACTCCACAGCCGCTGGGGAAAATGCCACGGCCCAGTATCCGTGACAAAGGTTGTCATTCAAAGCTCACTCAGAATCTCTGCCAGCACTGATGGATAAACCAGCAGTGTCCTGGGAGATTTATGGAAATAGTAGAGAGGGAGAATCTATTTAGTCATGTTATTTCAACATGTGAAATAAAATGTGCTTTCAATCGTCTTCCACTTCACGCCACAGTAATCACATCAAATGGGTCTTGATTATTATGGCGGAGAGAGCTGGCTGACTCAGGACAGAGCGCAGACAGAGAAGGAGCAGGATGAATACAGATGGAAACTGGAGATGCTCATTCTTCTCTTTCCAGCTCTGAGAGTATGAGTGTAAGTTTAAGTCCAGTAATTATAAATAAAACATATTAAACAAATTACTCAGCCCGTGTCCATCTGGCTGGAGTCTACGTGCTGAAGATGCCGAGCACAAACTGGTTCAGGTATCAAGCATTAATATGGAGTAATGTGGAACAGTTGCAACATGTTGACCTAAATACAGACTCAGCTACATGACAGTAATTGGAACAATAAAATATTGTGCACAAGGTAGAGGTCTGGCTGCCCACACAAGGAAATGGCTGTGCATTGGATGGCTACCAGTATTTATTTCTGTGCTTCACCTTTATATAGTTTGGGGTTTTAGTCAGGTGGGAGCAGGTGTGTCCTTCACATTAAAACACTGACTGTCTTGACCCTTTAATGATGAAATGACTTCTTGTATTGATACACTATTGCTATGTTTTCACTTTCTTTTAGTGCATTAGTAATGCTGCTCAGGGTTATACAGATGATAAACAGTATCAGTAATCTGCACAGGCCCTACTCTGGAATCTGACTGGCCACCACTGATGCACCAATTACCAGAGTGAGGAGGTGGGGGTAGCTGGCTTGTTAGTATCACAATCTCTGTAAGTACTGTTATTATTTCTTGATAACCACAGAATGATTTCAAAGAGACACAAAATGTCTAAGACAAGCAAAACAACAGCAGAGCGATACAAACCAAAAGTGATATAAACTGACCACAAAGAAATGCAAACAGCTTACAAAGAGACAAAGACACCGTCTCGTTCAGTCTCCTCCTACGAACGAAGGGGTGAGGGTTGTGGGTGTCAAATATCCTTACACTATTTGGAGATGCAAAATGCAGCTATGTTTTATTGAAACTATTTTGCACTAAAAGATTTTAAGTTGTTTAACTGGCAGGACTTTATTTAAATCAATTATGAGTTTATTGCTGCTAAGAATAAGGTTTTTAATGCTCCCTCTTAACACATTTATAACTGTTTCTAACACCCATCTTTTTGTGCAAATATCAAGATGCGTGATGTTAGCAATGTGTCAATCAATACTGAGGCCAACCTGAGAATTTTAAATGGGAAAAGCAATGCTTATTTCCAGTTCCATATTTTTATTCTTTGCCTCTACTAGAGTAGCTTTGCATGATTCACAGTTCAGAATAATTCTTATTTACCTTACACTTGGCCTTGGTGCAGCCCCTCAGTTCACCTTCCTCTTTCTTCAAGGCCACTCTCCTTTCTTCTGATTGGTTGCCCCGCACAAACATAAACAGCAGGTGGGTGGGGCCTCTGTGCTCACAGCCAGAGTGTGTCTGAGATGACCATATTAAGGATATCTGGTCTCAATCACATCATACAGAGCCAAGAGTAGAAAAAACTGTCTGAAGCTCAGTGTTCAGAGCAGTTTGAAGTCTGAGCTTTTGGATGATGTTTAATATGAGCATCCACAATTGTAACAGTGTATACAAATGACAGAAATTAAAGAAAACCATAACATTATCTGACCACTTGATTGTTTGCATCTATAAGAACCATAGTTTCTTTTGATTATGAATGGCATTTCTATGGTAGTAATACAAACATAGGTTTAGTCCCCACATCAAAGAGCGTGTATATGTGTCAGGAAAGGCTGTTTATATTTGAAAGAAGGCAGCAGCCCCATCTGCACAAGCTAATTTTGTTTATGCTGAGAACACATCATTCTTCTCTTCACAGAAGTGGATCAGAAAGCTCCCACAAAAGACAACACAGCAATGTATCTCAGATCATCCCTTTGACTGGGATGTGGGCTACTCACAGCTGGACCCAGACTGAATGGAGATTAGATGCTTTCCTCCTGATGTAGCCGGCCTTGTATGCCTCCCCATTTGTTATGATGATCTTTTTTTTTTTTGCCTTCCTTTCAGCTGCTGATGAGGTTTCCAAAGGGGTGATGAAGAGCGAATAGGACTAGATTGCAAATTCATACACAATAACACACCTGTTGTCTGTAGGTGAGAACATTACCAACCTAATTACAGGAGAGACATCATGCGGCTCTAATCAGATGCGTTGTCGAGCCGTCTGTGAAACTGTCTCTCTCTGCCGCCCTGAATGTGACCAGCAGGTGGCAACACGTTTAACAAAAACTGGGGCCCTGACAAGCCAACCTGTTTGTATTTCAGAAGAATTTTTCATCTAACATGTTTTACTCTTTCCACCATTTGCACCCCACCTGAATACACACCTTCACACACTAAACCAAACTGAATAACAGGGTCTTGGTTTTTTGTATTCGTCAAATTTCTGCCTTTTACTGAAAAGCTTGCACAGGGTACTGAGTCACAGATCCAGGGGGTCCAATACTACTGCCAAGCAGAAAATTAAATCCACTTTCCATTTCAGCCCAAACACTATAAATCTTCTGGCCATGGGGCCATTTCAGCCGACCTTGAAACAGAATTTACAAGCAGGAGGAAATAAGGAAACAAGGAAGGACTCCGACTTTACAAACAACTGGTTTCTATTCATTCCTATTCTAAGTCATCCGATCAATAATGAGACATCAACGTGTAGTCCTGCATAAAAGGTACTGTGCAAACAGGCCTGTCATGATTTCTGCGCTCAGTGCGCAGCTTGAGCGCTCTTTTATGTGCGCGACAGAACAGCGCCTCTTTGCTGATGCCTGCTTCAAGTGCATTCCATAATGTCGAACATCAGAGTGTTTAATTGCCAATGAATATGAACGCAGCAGGGCTTGAAACAAATAGCCTACTCTTTGAGTCGCTGCCCGCCCCACCCCCACCCACCACCACTACCCAAAAGAATAATAATAAAAACAATAAATAAGGAACGTAGCAGGAGTAAAACATAAAAAACAACATACCTGATTTTTCCTCGACTTTGTTAATTAAAAAGTCGATTTTCCCGATCGTACTTGAAGACATCACAAACTCCTGATTCTGCCCTCAACAATGAGGAACTTTTTCCTCTGAGTTTCCATTGAAGCGACAAGAACGTGGGATGCATGGGGTGGGATGAGGTGAGAAACAGATGTAAAGACAAACATGTAAGGAAGGTGGGAGTCGCGACACAAGAATATTTCCTTATTACCTGATAAGGAAAACATGGCGAATTCAAGTTCTTCACATACGTTTCCTTCGTTGACCCCGGCTCGGGCTCACCGCGCTGAGATCCTGGAAAATCCGCTCCGGGTGAGTTTGTTTAACTTTGAAACGGTTTGGTAATGTGAGATTAAAAAAAAAAAAAAAAAGACTGTTAGATTAAAGTTCTTATAATAAGATATACGTGCCATAGGCCTACGGGTAAAATCTAACAGTTTAACAAAAAATGTAAAAACACCATTGCAATATAAAATGCTTCCTAAATAATAATTGAAAAAAAAGTTTCAGCTTTTTTATCTGTTATGTGCCAGAGTTTTGTCGTCCATTTTCTGTGCCTGAAGTTATATTTCTTGCCGGTGTATAATATAAATCATGTTGCACCTGTTCCAGCTGCAGCACTGCAGAGATAAGAGAAAAACTTTTAAATGTATTTTTTAATTTTACAGAAACTTCCCTCTTTAAACTCCCTTTGGAGCAGAAAGTTGCACTCTAATATCCAAGAGAAGATTTAGTTAGTACCTAAAAAAAAAAAAAAAAACCTTGAAAGTCAAAGTATAACCTCAGCTTCTAAAGCTCTTTAGGTAATGAGCACTCAGTGTGGATAAGGTATCCAGACAGGCCAGAGATCTATTGGTGCTGGCACCTGTCACAACTGTTTTTTAAAGCGATCATGACTAAATCATTGTGTTGAAAGGCTTTTTCTTTCTTTTGAACTTTTAACTTTGTCAAGTGGGCTCGATTAATCTGTCCATTAAGCAGAGTATGCAGAGTGCGTGCACCTCTGTTTGTGTATGATAATACAAAGCAATTTCCTTGATTGTGTGCAAACGTCGTGTTATGTGAATGTCAGTCCTCTTCCCTCCCACTCTTATGCAGACACACATATTCTCCTCACGCTCATTTTCCCCTGTCATTGTGTTTCGTCGTGTTTCCTCAGTGTGACATTACCACTGGGGGCCATGGAGAGAAAGAGTAGCAGAGGAGGAATGAGAGGCGTGAGTAATGAGTAATGGCCCACTGGTGGGTTGTGAGAGAATAGATCTACTGTAAGAATCCTGAACAGCTGGCTAATGGTCCCAGCTCCCCCTCTGTCCATGGCTACCCACCATCCCAGAGAGCATCTCAGCATGGGGACAATATCTGTCTGTGTCACACTTTAACAGCCTCTTAGAAGTGAACATGTGCTACTGTAAAAATTGATGCTACAGAAGTAAGCCAGAGTTTTAGGAGTTTGTCCCATTGGTTGCACTTCACAAAGGAGACTTGGTCTCTGTGTCCTCAGTTGCTTCTGGTGATGCAAATAAAATTTATCAGCTAATATGTTAGATAGCAGAGGATAGCTAACATTCACTAAGAATTTCTTGACCATTTTATGTCTTTATTTGAGCTAATGTGGGGAACAATGGGCAGTGGTGACTGTCAGCTAATTAAAACCATGGCAATAGTTGTTCACTTTAAGATTATTCAAACCTGGCAACTGTATTAGCTTTACAAATGGTAAAATGTGAACTCGCCTGTGCTACTGATCCTCTAAATACTGCCAGTTTCTATGGGAGGTGAAGGAGGTGGATGATGGGAGATTGTGTTTAAAAATGTAACTGCTATATCTGTTCTTAGCACTAATACCTGCAGAGTTCAGTAGCCAGGTATGTTGTTTATCCTGACTTGTTTTTCATGGTCAGCTGAACATGTAGTTTGAGGTTAAATGTGATGCAATCCACAGTGGACCAATAAAAAAAAAAAATTGTTGATAAAGTTGGGATGTGAACATTAAAATATCTCCATTCTTTCTCTCTTTATCTTTACTGTGTGATTTGACAGTACTGTCACCCAAGCTTTTTCTGTACCCACCACCTCTGAGGAGAAACTGTAGGGCTGCATCCAGAGATCAGCCCATCCCAGTGAGGGACAGATCCCTATTGTCAGTGGACACAAAGGGCCCTGCTGTCTGTACGTCTGTCTGTCTTTCTCATTGTTGGTCAGTGTCCTAATGTGGAGGAGGAGGAGGAGGATCAATGCTGCCAGTCCCTTCATCAGTCTTCAAACCCATTCAGCTTTAAATTCACACTTTTACTTGCAAGCAGCTTACAATGGTCTGCGAATCGGATGTAGTTTGGGGGTTCTGGTCTGATCCACTAATTATAGTTTGCTTTGTCCAAGTACATGCTTATGAAAAAAATTGCTTATCAAAAGAGTTATGTGTGTCGTTTTTTAAGTACCTTTACACTGGCAACAAAAGTCTTTACAAGGTCATGTTACAGTCAGAATTTAAATTGTGTTTAAGGCAAAATATCAAGCCCTCAATTACAGTAAGTGTGTGTGTGTGTAGTCTTATGATGCACTGAACATTGTCATTGCTGAATGCCTTAAGTAAAGTCTATATTTTGAGGTTGAGATATTCCTTGTGGGAAATAACCAGAAACTCAGACTGTCCTTATCTCTGACGTTTATTTAATAGAATTTATACAACACACGGCCTGCAATTTAATTTTAAAGATACAAAAGTACAGTGATTCCTCCACAGCATACGAAATTTAGAAAAACTGCAGTAAACAAATTTCCATCATTGTGTCTTGGTGATGAATGTGCTCATGCAGTGCACAGAGTTAGAACCAACTTTTGTTTTTGTTGATACTGATATTCAAACTTGCTCGACGGCTGCAGTGGGACTCCTGCCTGAGTTTGTATCACCGTGACGTTTATGAGCAACATTAAAAACTAACCATGCTGCTCAGGGGCTGCATTACTGTGTTGCTTGCCAGTTAAGTTGTCGGCTCTTCAGTGTCATTTGTTGTGAAGTTTTGTACAATCGAATTCCTTGCCTGTAACAAATAAATGGCATTTTGAGGAAGCTAAAACAAGACTGCCGTATAAGCAGCTTTCTCTTTTGGCTGGCCTGAAACAACCCTGCAATTACAGAGGACAAGAAAGACAAGAACCTCTGGATACCTGCAATTGTCCAAACATAGATGCAGTGGTAGGAGAAGTACTTAGATCCTTTACTTAAGTGAAAATAAGAATACCAAAATATATAAATACTCTTACAAAATCACAAAGGCATGAATGAGTCTGGAATAAAATCAGTTTCTAAATCCTGAAAGCAATAGTCCCACTGTCATTATAATCTTTACAAAACATTTAGAGATGAAAACATCAGTACCAAAACCTGGAATTAGCCCACTGGATATATAGACATAGTCCACAACTGCTGATCTACACTCCCTTCAGAGGAATCATTAATAAACCTCTAGCTTCTATAACTGAGTAACTAATCCACTGATTCTGTGATGGGTATATTTCTATTACTCTGTTGAGACGGAATCCATCGGCTGTTAGCCTCTAGGAAAAGCAGCTTGTATTTGAGGGCTTCCTGGGTAGCCAGAAGAAATTTGGGCCAAGATGTCTTGTTTCATCCTCCCACGTTGCTTATGAGTGCAGATATGTTTTAAAAAGCTAATTAAAAGCTAAATGGCTGAAGTCAGGTGATAGCCAGTACTTCCTAGATGAAATATTTGAAAATGTCTTTCCTCTTTTGCTCTCTACATAAATTGTTTAAACTCCTCAAACTTGATTAATCACTACTGCTTAGACTACAAATGGAAACCAAAAAGCTTCCAGTACCAAAAACTGTTCCTTGCCTACCAGTTCTGCATATTTATGTGCAAATATCTCTTTACTGAGATAAGATTTTTGGTTTGATCTATATTAATGCATTGTGTTCTATAAAAAAGTAAGAAGTAATGCCCTCAGGTAAATGGAATAAAATATAAATATAGCACAAAATTGAAAGGCTCAACAATTCAGATACTTAAAAATCGTACTTGAGTAAGTGTAATTGATTATTTCTACTTCTACATAAGTAGAAATAATCTTAAAATACTTCCCATTTCTCTAATGCAGCTAAAGTAAAGTTTAATGATGTGAAGTGTCTCACTTTCCTTAAAGTATGTAATGTTTGCTAAGTAAACCAGCTAACAAAAGACACTCCCAGTGTACCGGCTTCGCCTGCTCCAACTGCTTTGTTTGCTCTTCCTGTGACAGGAAAACTCTCTCACTTTGTCCCTCTATCGTTCTTGCTCTCTCTCTGTCGTGTTTCCCTTCTCTCACACTCTCTCATGTGAATTTGTCTCCCTCACTGGGAAAAGCATTAGGCTCCTGCAGTCTTCAGTGAGGTCCTTGATTCCTGCTGCGACCACCTGTACTGCAAATGCACGCACTCCCTCTTTTCACCAACACTGACAACAAACAAATAAAGAAAAGAATGACTTAATGGAATAATACTGAAAACACTTGGTGGTCAACTTAATCTGAAGAGAATGAATCCAATAAAAGTTGAAATGAATCCCTCCTCACACTTCAGATTGTTATCTCCTGTGTGAAGTCTTGGGAATGAACTATCCTCAGGCTGTACATCCGCCACCTTGTATTCTTAACACACTGTGTCTGTCTCTCTCTCTCTTACATACACACACACAACACGCACACACACATAGTCAAACACCCTGTTCCACCCCCTGGCTCCTCTCAACATTAACCAGCAGCTTCCTCCTGGGCTCAGTAACAGCAGCTACAGCGGGCCACTCACACTCTCTCCTGCAAAGCTTGACAAAGTTATTGATCTTGGTTTAGTATACAGACCACAGCTGTCCTGATAGGCGTCTGATCATAAATTGTCTGTGTGCTGTAACATTTGAGGATGGCATCTATCACTGCACACCCACACACACAAACACATACTTCTTACCTTGATGTGATATCAGTCCCCTAGGAATCTCATCAGCAAGCCGCCCATCTGCTCCCCTCCTCCTCCTCTTCCCAAATCCTGTTTACCTTTCGTACTCTGCAGTCATCACACACATATAGAAAAACACACATAGGGAAGTCTAAATCCCATTTAGCTCGAGCATCCTTGCTGTAGGTAGTTTCCAGGTCAGTGATCTCATCCAACTTGGTGTCAAAGTGAAAGTGGAGAGTGAAGAGAAGATAGGTTCAGAAGAGAGGGAAAAACTGGACTGTAATGTGGTGGTTTTGAATGAAAAATAACCCATAAATCCCCAAGAGCCAGATTTACTAAGACATTGCGCCAGCGCAAACTGGGTTTTGGCATAAAAAATGTACTGTCGGTATTTACAAAGAGAGCACGGTGACAAGATTGTGCGTAAGAAGTGGGAACTCAGAGATTTTTGAGACTGACCCTCTTGCATTTGCATTTTTGGAAGTTCCTTTCCGAAGGCACAAAATATAGGGAGGAGAATATTTAAAGCAAGTGCGCAAACTGATTTACTAACGTTTGTGACACACAGCTTACTGCTAATTGCGCCAGTATTTAATGCAGAAAAAAAGCATATCTTATTTTTTGCGCTTGATATTGAAATGAACTGACTGCGCCTGCGTTTAGAAAACAGCACAACTTTTGTAAATCACCCGTAAAACTAACCACACATATCAGCGCTGTTTGGGGATTGCACTCACACGCTATTTTGCCCTGTTTAGTAAATCTGGCCCCAAGACTTCAATTTCTTATCAGGCTGGCGAGGAGATGATAAGCTGAGTTATGCAATAAAAAGTTGTGGTTTTACTTTATAGTGAGCTGTTGGATGGAATTATGTGTGTCATGAGCAGATAAGTCAAAACTAATAGAAAATTCTCTGTAGGTTTTCAGGGTCTTTTCTTATAGCTTTATATCTACTATGTGCTTGGAAGTAAGGAACACGCTTTTGTCTTTTCCTTGTAGGCTACCAACTGATCAAAGTTTTCAAAGCGTCCCATGTTGTAATTGACCAGTCTCATCAATATGGATTTATTATAGACTGCATGTGGATTCACTTGCCATTTTATTCAGGCATTAATGCTGCTTTAGGATAAAATCACAATATCAGTCCTCTCGGTTTTCTTCACCGATTTCAAATTTTAATTTGCCCTCCGCAACGTCTCAGTGGGACTTTGTGTTGCTCCCTCACTTGCTCTGACTAGTACATTTTAATAGGGTCCAGCAAAGCTGAAACTTGCAGGAGTTAGGACCACAGCTGTGTGTTATCCTGGACCTGACTGCTGTATCGAGCACAGGGACAGCTGAACCGCAGCTAAATCAGGTGTGTGAGCTGCTCAGCACATGTGTATCCAAGAACCACATCATCATGTAGTGCACTGGGAGTAGGAGTGTCTAATGGTTCATTAGAAGGGTAGAGGAGTTATCAGGATGATCATGAAAATATCTGTGTTGCTCCACTGTTCCTGGTATCATTATTATCTGTAATGTTCTCTACAATGTCCCTGTGTTGTTTACATTTCCACATTGTTATACAATTAGTCAATATATGCAAATGATTACCCATAAGTGAACTGCACGCAGTAATTTAGACTGACATTCCTAACCGTTTTCTGGTGATTCCATGCATCATTAACAGAAATGAGGCCCACCAGTGAATCCCATTGAGTGAGAAACAGACTTTTTGTCATATCTAAAATCATGTCGTAGACTTAACTTTGATACCATTAGGACATTTTTTTTTGTACATAACTCAATTAAACATAAGTAATATCACAGAACATTTCCTGTCAATTCCTGTTATCTTTCAAATATATTAATTCACACTAAAACTGATACTTTGCTGACAAACTGGGTACATGTCCTCAGTGTAACCACTGGTTTTGTGGCAGTGCATTCAATAGCAAATAGCTGTTATGTTTGTCTGATTTTGGCACGAAATGTGATTTGAGGATGTAAGTACACCATTACCTGCAAATACATAATCAGGCATATAGTGCTACACTAAATATTTGAAAGTTTAGAAATTAATAAAAGGATCTGAGCTCCATAGTCCTGTTCAAATATTAAACTTAATGAACCTGTTTCAGGGCTGCAGCAGGCTTCAGTTAAACTCCAGAAACAGTGAAGGGAGTTTAGGTGATTTATCTTGCACACAGATAGACTAAACCACAGGGTGCAGGTTAAGCTGCAGTTTTTGACGACAGAGCAAGGGATCACTTTGATCCAAAAAACACAGTATAAATTCATGCCTCACATTAAACTGCAGTCACGCAGGGTTTTATTGTCTTTGCTAGAATATAGTATTTCTTATTACCTCTGTCTTTATTGCTAAACAAATGTGAGATACCAAAGTGTGATTCATAATTATGTCCAAGTTATATTATGTATGATATCCCATCTAGCTTACCAGTCCACTTTATGTTTTTTATGGCACTTAAAATTTTTGTGGTTGAATTTATTTACTTTTTAAAACTCAATAAATTATATAGGGAATTAATATTGTATTGCTAAATGGTAATGTTGATAGATACCACAGTTAGGCAGGTAAGGGTAACCCAGAGACATTGGTGCTCTCGGCTCGATCTCAGACCTGCACTTGCCCTCGTCATAAAGGGCACCTGAGTGAGTGTGTTGCTCTGTAATACTGCTGATTCAAAATCATCCTATTAATCTGTGTTTAGTGAAGGTTTACTCACTAAAGGTTTATTTGGTGCTCCTGTGTTACCCTTCCATGTATTATCTGAGCCTGGCAGAAAGAGCAGAGGGCTATGGATATTTCCCTTGTTCAGATGATGAGCACTGGCTTAGGCTTTAGTGTAAATAATCGTGACAGCTATTCCCCCTCAGTGTTGCAAAGAGATGCTTCGTATTGTCACTGAGGATTTCTAATGATGTGCACTGACGGACAACAAGCGACCTCTGGATTGCGTGGTAGTGAGCAGCTGTTTTTGGAGCTGTGTTTTGGAGACCAGAGGAATTAATTTACACTCCATTCACTCCAGTGTCCTTTGACTGCAGTAGTGTTATCTTACTGTCAACAACATCAAATGGATATTACTGATAATGACCCACTGTCTGTCTTATCTGGCAGAACAGCTCGCTGAACCTGAACATTCACACTTTTTTTTTTTTTTTTTTTTTTTTTGATCTATGTCTGTTGCATCTGATTAGTTTTCCTTCTTATTTTCTACCTCACTCTTCTTTCTGCTCAGCCTCTTATCCCATTCTTTTAACTCCCATCACCATACAATTTCTTCCTGTCCAACCTCCACCTCTCGCCGTAAAGCTCTTTCAAGGGATAAATACTTGGATGCGCTTGATTTCGCTTACTTCTTTAACAGTGATTGAGTTTCCTTCTTTAGGTTTTCATCATTCACCTTCCACCCCCACTGTGTGCTGTCATTCCTTTATAAACTTTGTCCACCCACAGCCACCGGTATGTTAATAACCTAAAATTCAATTTTCTTTTGGCAATCATTTTCCAGGGATATGGGGTGGGGGTGGGGGGCAGCCAAGGATACTGTTCCAGCACTTTAACTGAATGTATCCTCTTTCTCCTTCCATCACTTACACACTTACTCTGAGCTCCTGCTGAAAGCTTGCTACAAATATCTTGTGGTATTCTGTAAGATGTCAGAAATGGAACAGTAAGTCTTCCTGTATGATACAAGGCATTTTGGGAGGACATCAGTTGCAAAGGGCTTTGCGTGTTTTTAGTAGGGCTGCAGTTGGCTCTTAATTTTGTCAGTCGAATTGAATTTGGCTGTTTTACATAGAAGTTTGTCACTGGATAACTCAAAGTGTTTCTTGAATGTGAAAAGCAGCATATGATTTAAAATTGTTGTGTTTAATGATGGACTGTGAGGCATCTGTGTTTGCTTATTATTCAGGCACATTGTTCAGGTTAAATTGAAGCTTTCGGTAAAATGCTAGTTTGTTGATGCGGATGCTATTTACAAGTCAGACACTCCTAATTATAGTATTTCCAATATGACAAGGCTGCAGAAGTGTTTTTACCATGAGTATGTTCATATGTAAACACTCAAGATGATAAACATGATAATGACACTTGCTATCAGCATTTTTGCCTTTGTCAGTGTGAGCATGGTATTCCCAAAACGTGTCACAAACGGGTTGTTTGTGTGTGTGAAGGTGTGTACCAGCCTGCACCCAGGTTTTTTTTTTGAGGTGTCAGGAATCGTGGGAGAATTATGCGGGTGAGGAAGAGTTTGGGTTTTTCCCTTATGTGTGTCAAATTTCTGTTTGTTTTTTTACTACGTGTGTGAATAAAGATTTTGATGTTATAAAGCCTTAGAAGCCTCTGTTCCACAGGAGTATAAACAATATATACACACACAGTAGTGCCTTTTGAACAAAACACCAATGGAACAACGCTCTCTGTGGTTGTCATGGAAATGACAGATGTGACAGCTGGAGGGAAGGCTTGCACGAAGTATTATGGGGTGTTTGGAGTTGTGTGACAACTAGAGCGTCACCTAATCCACTGCCTGTTTACTGTTTGCTTCCACAGACTTATCTCCTGGGAATCATCATCTCCATATGTGGGAATGTCCTCATCAGCATTTCACTCAACATACAGGTAGGAGACACTGGAATCCAGCTGTATGACAGACACTCAGCACAGCAGACACTTAACGCCTGTAAAGACTCATTTCTTCCACTCTCTAAGTACTCCTAGACTGCCTTTCTTCTCATGGTTTGCTCTCTCTTTAGAAAACTCTGTGTGCTCATCAGGATTTTAGTGAGCGTACCCTCAGGCTCTGTGGCTTTGTGATCTTCACAGCAGGCATTGTGCATTCGAAATGACTGCATTTCATGACAGAAAAGCCTGTTTGAATTAAAATGAATAGAACTGGATGGTTAAACATTAGAATTCAGTTTTAATATAGCAATTAAGTACTCAAACAACAAATCTTTGCACCTCAGTCTGGACCTGAGTGAGATATTTATAATGCACCCATGATGCCTTAGGTGGATAGTAACCCTAATTCAAGTGAAATTTTCTGAGTGTCATGCTGTTAAATAATAAGTCTAAGTAATTTAGAGAGTAAATGTAATTCATTAAAGAGCAAGCATATAAGCACTAACATTTATCAGTCTGGAGGTTTTCGGTGGTCTGAAAACATTACTTGTCTAAAATGATCTTTTTTCTCATGGATTTGAGTGTGCAGAGTGTGTAATGCAAACTGAGATGCCATGACAGCTTCAACTAGATGTGAAAAAGTGCTGGAAAAGGTTGATAACTCTTGCTTATTAGCCAGTATAAGCTTCCAGAAATAGAATTGTTAATGATTATGAGGTATACTGTAGACTTGTGTTGGGCTCGTACAGCTTCCCACCTCATTGATTTTCTTAATTGGTGTCATGTCTCTTCTGAGAGGAAATGCTAATCAGCTGAGGGTGTTATGGTGCATTTAGAGTTGTGTGACAGCCAATGTAATGCTATATTATCTCTTAAATTGCACCTTCTTTTTTAAGCTTTGTGCAGTGCTGTGAAGTTATTATCTGTGTGATGTTGTTGTAGTTTGTACAGCTCTTTTGGTCCCACTTAATCTGACTGTTCCCTCAGGCTCTTATTCCCTCTCTTCCTGACAGAAATATGCCCATGTCCGTCAGTCTCAGCGTGGCTCCAAACCCTACTACACATCCGCCATGTGGTGGTGCGGTGTGGTTCTCATGGGTGTCGGGGAACTGGGAAATTTTGCCGCCTATGGCTTTGCTCCAGCATCACTCATAGCCCCACTGGGCTGTGTGTCTGTTATAGGTAAATGCAATCTTTTTTTTTTCCGTCATGCATTATCCAAGTGTGAAAGCAGGAAGAAATGTTGCTGTCTTGAGGAGCAGCACAAGCTGTTTCCATGTAAGACCTGCTTTCTTTTCTTCTTTTCCTGTCATAAGTTGGCAATGTCATGCCAACTTACTGTATGTGTGATATCTGGGAAAAAAAAACCTCATAAGAATATCTTATCTGGTAATGGTTTATATAGAGAGCCTTGTAATCAGCATTATTTTATATACATAGCACTTTAGGATGCTTATTGGTATATTAGGCATTAATAAATTATATGTGTTAATAATAGCATCATAACTATTTATTGTTAGATTATAAGGCATTCATTGCATTTACAACACTTTGTTGACTGTTTAAGAACGCCAATAAAAGTGTTGAGTTTCCTTTAACTCTTTAGAAATGACCCAGTTGCTTGTTGGTTAAAGTCACTATGGTTGTAGCAGGGCATTTGTCTTGATGCAAGTGAAGAAATGACCAAAACCAGCAAAAGATGTCCACTGTTTCAAATATGATTTAATACTTAATTTCTTTAAACAATGTCAATTCTTCCAAAATCTTTATAATAAAAATATAAGAAAAAAATCAACAAAGTCCAGCTCAGTTCCACGTACAATTAAAAAGTACGACACAGCTCTGAGAGCATATTTAATCAGGTGTGGTATTAAGTCAGGTGAAGTCACTGATTAAATACTGCAGACTAATTGGCGGGATCACCACATATTTCTGTCTTGCTTCATCTTGTGGCCATCTATTGCAGGGGCAAGTCATAGCCATTGTTCTACTGCTGCCTGCTTACACTGACACCAGCTCAGGTATTGGATTAGCATTCGAGTGGCTTCCAGATTCTGGTTTTTCCATACCTACCTCAGTTTCCCTAGAGCAACTAATGTTATTTTTCCCACTTACCACATAACTAGCTAAGCAGTGTTAACTTAGCTGACATTACCTGTATCACTGTGCTAGTGAGCATGTTAATCATTGTGAGACTGACTACTGTTAAACATAATCTTCCTTCCTGTTGTTATTGGGAATTAAATCTTTTCGTTGTATATTACTTGCAGAAGAAATCTTCTCCTCACCCTGGGGAACCTGGGTAGTGTTAGTGAGGTAAAGGCTTGTGTATTTCGCATTCATTTTTATTAGAGCCTGACCGATATAGGATTTTTAAGACCAATACCGATATTTAATTGATACTGATATTTGGGGATTTAAAAATTCGATATATCGGATGATATTTTTTTTCTTTCAGACACATAAACAGATTTCACTTATATTTGGTATGTGTAGTTATTTGTGAGTCCTTACTAAGATAATATGACAATGCAGTTTAAAAATAATCTTGTTTTACTGTCACAACAAGTTGTGGTTTACTCGTTTACACTCTGCCCGACTCAGCTGGGATCAGCTAGTTGTTGTGTTTGTGGTGTTCCAAACACATGTTGCCAACAGGGAACTTGCAGAGGGCCCTCTGGTAGACAATCTATGCAATGTCTATTCAAACACTCATAACATGGTTGAAGGGTGTTTCTTCTGTCTCCTCTTTACTTTTTAAAATTTTCATTCATCTGCCATTATAAATGCCAATACCAATATATCAGCAAATCGCTAACATCAACTGATAATGTGCATCAGCCCCACCAATATATCGGTCAAGCTCTAATTTTTATTCCAGAGTTGAAGTTTGTCATTGCTCATGGAGCACCTGGAACTGCACTGGTTCTTTCAGATTTCCTAGATATTGTTGTCAAAAGCAGCATTAAATTCAAAGTAGAAAATAATGATCATGTTAAGACTGCTGGCATTCAAACACGCACATAGGAAAGAGGAAGATGCCACTGCAGTAATGACAACTTGTTGATTTCAGTTCAATTCAATTCAATTCAATTCAATTTTATTTATATAGTGCCAAATCACGACAACAGTCACCTTGAGGCGCTTTATATTTTTATAAAGACCCTACAATATTAGACAGAAAACCCCAACAGTCAGACGACCCCCTATGAGCAAGCACTTGGCAACAGTGGGAATGAAAAACTCCCTTTTAACAGGAAGAAACCTCCGGCATAACCAGGCTCAGGGAGGGGCAGCCATCTGTCACAACCGGTTGGGGGTGAGGAGAAACAGAAGAGAGCAAAGGGAGACAGGACAAAAGACACATTATGAGAGAGAGACAGAGTTTAATAATAACTAATGATTAAATGCAATATTGGTATATAAACACATGGAGAGTGAAAGGAAGTGAATGAAGCGGAAACACTCAGTGCGTCATTGGGAAGCCCCCAGCAGCCTAGGCCTATTGCAGCTTAACTAAGGGATGGTTCAGGTCCAGCCCTAACTATAAACTCTATCAAAAAGGAAAGTTTTAGGCCTAATCTTAAAAGTAGAGAGGGTGTCTGTCTCCCGAGACCACTGCAAAATGATTATAATTTCTTTGATTTTGCTATTTATAGGTACATGTTTGAGTAAAATTAACATTTTTGTTTTATTCTATAAACTACTGACAACATAACTCCCAAATTTGAAATATAAATATTTTCACGTAGAGCATTTATTTGCAGAAAATGAAAAATGGTCAAAATACCAAAAAGTGGTAACCAGTGTTTTCAGACCTCAAATAATGCAAAAAAAAAAAAAAACAAGTTCATATTCATTTTTAAACAACACATTACTAATATTTTAACTTAGGAAGTGTTCAGAAATCAATATTTGGTGGAATAACCCTGATTTGCAATCACAGCTTTCATGCGTCTTGTCATGCTCTCCACCAGTCTTTCACATTGCTGTTGGGTGACTTTATGCCATTCCTGGTGCAAGAATTCAAGCAGCTCAGCTTTGTTTGATGGCTTGTGACCATCCATCTTCCTCTTGATCACATTCCAGAGGTTTTCAATGGGGTTCAGGTCTGGAGATTGGGCTGGCCATGACAAGGTCTTGATCTGGTGGTCCTTCATCCACACCTTGATCGACCTAGCTGTGTGGTATGGAGCATTGTCCTGCTGGAAAAACC
>VUQI01034520.1:6650-19123 GCA_015106735.1 Paratilapia polleni
TATCTAATCAGCCAATCACCTGGCAGCAACTCAATGCATTTAGGTATGTAGACATGATCAAGATGACCTGCTGAAGTTCAAATGGCGCATCAGAATGGAGAAAAAAGGTGATTTAAGTGACTTTGGATGTGGCATGGTTGTTGGTGCCAGACAGTCTGGTCTGAGCATTTCAGAAACTGGTGCTCTACTGGGATTTTCCCGCACAACCATCTCTTTACAGAAAATGGTCCAAAAAAGAGAAAATATCCAGTGAGCAGCAGCTCTCTGGGTGAAAATACCTTGTTGATGCCAGACGTCAGAGGAGAATGGCCAGACTGCTCTGAGCTAATAGGAACACAACAGTAACTCAAATAACTATCAAATAACCAGAAGAGCATCTCTGAGCACACAATATGTCCAACCTTGAAGCAGATGGGCTACAGCAGAAGACCACACCTGGTGCCACTCCTGTCAGCTAAGAACAGGAAACTGAGGCTTCAATTTGCACAGGCTCACCAATATTGGACAACAGAAGATTGGAAAAATGTTGCCTGGTCTGATGAGTCTCGACTTCTGCTGTGACATTCTGATGGTAGAGTCTGAATTTGGCATAAACAACATGAGCCTGGTGGTGGTGGTCTAATGGTGCGGAGGATATTTTCTTGGCACACTTTGTGCCCCTCAGTACCAACTGAGCATCATTTAAATGCCACAGCCTACCTGAGTATTGTCATTGACCATGTCCATCCCCTTATGACCACAGTGTACCCATCTTCTGATGGCTGCTTACAGCAGGATAACACACCATGTCACAAAGCTCAAATCAAAGGATCCTCAGGGGATCCTTTGAGTTCCCTGTACTCAAATGGCCTTCAGGTACCAGATCGTAATCCAATAGAGCACCTTTGGGATGTAGTGGAACTGGAGATTCACATCATCATTAATGTTCATCCGACAAATCTGCAGCAACTGTGTGATGCTATCATGTCAACATGGACCAAAATCTCTGAGGAACGTTTCCAGCACCCTGTTGAATCTATGCCATGAAGAATTAAGGCAGTTCTGGAGATAAAAAGGGGGTCCAAGCCAGTACAAACAAAGTGTCCCTAACAAAGTGGCCAGTGAGTGTGTCTGTAGTACTAGTTTATGTATATGTACAGTTATCAGACATTTAAATTCCCAAAGTCTCTCCAGCAGTAAGTAAAAAGACTGCTCTGATAATTAATGGACACATAGCAATCAGTGAGCAAGACTACATGCAAGAAATATACTGCACCCGCTTTTGAATTGTATCGGTGTGGCTGTTATTATGGTTAGCTATCACAAACATGTTTTCAATATTTGTGGAAAACACAATCTTGCACATTTTGTGCAGCAGTTTTGTTTTGCTCCTCACCTCTGTAGCTGCTTTCTTCACCATTTCCAGCTGTCCTTTGTGGATCTGGATGCTCCAGAAGAAACCATTAAACAGCCTCAAGAGCACCCAACCAGTTAGCCTGAACCAAAAGAAAAATAAAGATGTAGAACAGAAACAAACAGTATGAATCTAACTGCGTAAGAATCCACTCCAGTGAACATATTTGGTGTCTAAAATCTCACTGCAATAAAACAGTGGGTGTTTTCTCAAAGCTTTACATAGAGGGTTTGCTTAAGGTGTTACAATACTCTCATAAACCAAGCAATATAAATACCTGATAAAGGCTGGGGAAATTTTAGCGACCATCTCTTGGAGGAAGGCTCTGGCTTTCTGCTTTACTTTACTGACAGCTTTGTGCTCCTGGCCAGGCTGGCTTGCTGCAGCATCCAGATCTGTTGCTACTGTTACAATAGCATTCTCCACACTGGAACGAACAAAAGAAGAACACAAAAATAAGGCTACATTCGCCAGCCTGCAAACACTAGTATTCAAACCATTTGAGCTATTTCTCTATTAAAATTTGACCTAAGCTGCTCTGTTTTTATGCACTGTATCTCAAATTTGGTTGGGATTGGGAATGTAGTCCCATCAAATCAACGGCATGAGACAGAGTTTGATATGGGCTGCAGTTCCTATAAACTGACTTTTACCTGTTGTTGTTGAGCACGTTATCCACCACGTTCCTGGTGAACATGTCCTTGTGGACATCTCTCTCCACGACGAACAGCACATAACTCAGCCTGCGTGCCAACCAGCCCCGCTGTCTGCATAAGCACACACAGACACACACACGTATAAAAACTACAAACTTTTAAGTAAGAGAAGATGTTCTTAAATATACTGTAATGTATGCATGCATAGCTGTGATATAAACATGAACATATAACAAAAGACTTTCACACAAAAACACACAATCTCTTATTTGAAAAGTTCAGCCATACTTTTCAAATAAGAGATTGTCAGACTTGCACGGGTTCTTCTTGTTAATTTCACACATTTCCAGGAACTGGAGAAAAGCTCAGGCTGGCATATCCGTAACACAAAGCTTTCTCAACAACTGCTGTATTAAAGGTCAGATTTGCTACACCTTGATGTAGCAAACCTGACCTGACCTATTTGCTACACAATCAGTATTCAGTAACACAATACTGATTGTGTCAAGACAAAACAAACAATACTAACCAACCCATACTGAGTAAAGTACATCTCCATCTCTGTTTACATGCTAATAGAACTAGATATAATCTTATTTCTGTTCAGTTTGGAGCATGGTGACATATGGCCAAAATATTTACTTTTTACGCCCATCTTATATTGTTTGGGGTTAACATGTCTTACTGAGTATTGCCTGCATAAGTCAGTCACCCTGGAGTCTACTGACGAACACCTTAAATTATTCATCTGTCTACCTTTCCACAGTTTCAGAGATCAGCCCTCTTGACTTAAAGCCATTTATTATACACAGGTTAAGAATTTCACAACCTATCTGAACTGTATTCACTGGGACTGATTAGAAGTCTGCTGCTATTGTGACAAGGCGAGAAGAGTCATCAGATGCCAAAGTAGCACACTAAAGTCAACCAGCTCGACATGAAGTTTCAATAGCTGAATGTTCCTCTTGCCAAGCCAGTGCACTGGTCAGAGTAACACACTGTGGAAGGGAAGTAATAAGGCTTTGTTTACCTAGTGTGGGTCTCATTTATGTAGATGACATTCCTCAGACCCAAAGATGGAATACTAGGATTGAACAGTCTCTCCTGCAAAGAATAAAAAAGATAAACAATAAGAAAGAGACTTTAATAAGCTTATTTTGGCTTTGCTTTACAGCTTGTTATACTATAATTCTTGTTACAAAAATTTTATTCCTGAATTGAATTGGACTGTCATTTTCTGCTGCTAATTTTTGCAGGGGGTTTTTGTATTACTGCATGAAAACTCACCACCATGGAGCTTTAAGTATTGCTTCACACACACTTCTTTAAAGAAATATGTTATGTATGTTTTTTTTGTTTTTTTAAATGCCTAGAAAATGCCTTGCTTAGGATGTGGCAATCATTTTTAACAATGCAGGCAAGCACCACGTAAACACACTGAGACAACCATAGCTTCCCAAATACAGTACATACAGTCATGAGCTCTCTCATATCATTTAGTTAACAAATACAAGTCAAATTACATTTGAATATAGTTAGAATTTCAATACTGAATTATCTAAACTTAACTGTAATGATGAATTGTATTTAAGAGGATTGCTTGCTTTTTTGAACAGCCAGGATTAAGTGTTTCTGGCAGGAATTGTACACTGCATTTTGGCCATTTTCTTTATAGTCAAAAGTTTTTACAAAAGGACCAGAACTCAACAAATGAAGTCAAGTCACAGTTAATTAACTGTGATGTAACTTTACCCAGCTCTGTGGTGTACAGGAGTGACAGCAGCGCCCCACAAAGGGCCTCTTTCTGTTCAGCAGGCCCTCCTTCCACGTGCTGGCAACACTACGCAGGACCGAAGGGCTGGTGCTGCGGTCCTTGAAACACACCCGCACAGAAAAATGAATTAGGGTAAACCAAAGACATCAAACACATGAAAGGACCACGTGTGCTAACACAAGATTTATCGCCTTTGATCTGACAAGACGCATGGTGCTGATCCTAATGTACAATGAAAAAAAAGATTAACTGTGGCTTACCGAGTCTTCATTGGGATGTTTCCAGCGGTTACACCACTGCTCTCCATTGTTGACCTGCAGCAACAAGCCATCAGACAGCTCCATGCTCTCTGCTGTCTCCTTCCTCTGCCTCCTGGTCACACACCACTAGCTGGCAAGCTGGCATCACACACAAATACTATTCATTTACAATTTTAATTGACTGAAGGCACCCTGTCTTCAGTTAGTAAATGAAAATAACACAGTGCTCAAATAATATTAGAATGCAGAGTAGCACATTTCAGTATCCCTGAATACAAACAAAATCCACTAGTATCATGCTTCAGCTTTTAAGTCTAACTGGTGGAAAAATAAAACCTTCACTGCTACAATGTATTAAGCTACAATGGCAATGCAACAACCAGGGTGCCATAGTATATATGGTCTCCACAAGCTTCCTCTGCTCAGCATTTTGATTGCATGAGCAATGAAGTTGAACCACCAGATGTTAATAGCACCTCCCATATGAGGCATCACCCTGCTATTTGGGTTCACTGAACAGTTGTTGGTTTTTTGAGCGTATTACTCACATTACTTAGAAAATCAGGTCTAGCAAACAAGACACAGCGGATAATAATGTGCATTAATCACCCACGCATCTCAGACTGAACACAGCCTGGTGGGACTAGCTAAAAGAGAAGTCAAAGTCAAAGTTTTACTTCTTTAATTGGTATGCAAGTAAGCCATTTTAAAAAGTGGTGTGACCACAGTTAGAGCAATGACTTCCTCATTTTAGAAAACACACAAACATCTTCAAACAGCAAACAATGCACCTCTACATATTCATCTGCCTTCCAAACACTGTTGTTGTACTTAGACATCAGTTGCAAAAATCTTAATTTAAATGTACAAACTCAAATGCAGTTAGTCAAAATAAGGTGATCTTTTTGTTTGGCTTAATAAAACTAAGCAAACATTAAATATTTGACAAAAAAAAGAAAAAAAAAAACAAAAAACAGAGAACAGAGAACCAAATAAAACCTTTACATACAGAAGCAGCAGTAAGATTACACTGGCAGGTTCCCGTCACAGAAAAATTATCATTTTATCAAAGGCCTACAGTTTGACCAAGTAAAGAAATACGGTTTATCTGAAGAACCAGAGCTGGCAGTTTCTATTCAACACGTCAATATGAAATCCAGTCAAGCTGTGCACTATTATAATAAATATAACCAGCAAAACTAGTATTACCCATGAGTTGCGATCAGGGCTGGGCAATTTTTGAATATCTGTCGCACTTTTAGCACAGTTTTTTAACTCTAGAACTTCAGCTACTACGTATGCGCTGATTTATCAGCTGAACAACAGTATTGGACAATATTCACATTGCTGACTGACACAGGCCTCTTGGAAATTAAGATGACAATGTCCAATTAGCCTGGAAATAGGTTGGTGAGTCACTTCATGAATGAATGCTTTCACACCAAACACTGTACAGTTTGTGTGTCAGTTAAGGAGTACGGGGAATTGTAGCTCCATCTTTCTGTGGAGGCCAGTCTGACTGGCAGCAGACTGGCCTCTTCACAAAAATGTCCCTGCCTAACAAGTGTGAATGAATGAATGAACATTGCAACATTGTCCTCCTGTGGTGTTGTGATCGTAGTAGGTGATATGCACACAGATGAGGGAAGCAGGGTTTTCAAAGGGGTCAATGACCGAGAGTACTCCAGCAAAACAAAGAAGTCCAAGAATCAGGAGACTGATGGATTAGATAACAGGTGAAGGTAGCCATTGCGGTGCATTAAGGTTTTCCAAGAATATGGATAATAATATCAAACTTATCATCCAGATCATATCAAGTGATTAAAATAAGAGTTAAGATTACATATTTCAGTACATTTTAGGAACGCTCTAGTATTGTTTTATAACATTTTTTAATATTTGATTTAGCCACAAATTTCAAAATGAAGTAACACCAAGAAATGACAAAAACATGTTGCAATACCACTATCAAACACTGGCAAAATACCAGTATTCATCTGAAGCCCCGGGCCATCTCTCACACAATCACATTTTATTTACCTTTAGCAAATCCATGCCTGTTCATGCACACTGTAAACCACTGGGTTAATCCGTCAGACAGGCTCAGACCTGCCTGCAATAAGCAGGTCAAACAGGAGAGGTCTCTTATTGACAGATGGTCAGTTCAGATAACTAGCTGAGCAGACAACAATAGCACCAACCAGCCGTGCTGATGTCTGGCTTGGCCGCGGTAACGCGACATTGTTAAGCTAAAGCTGACAACACCCTTAAAACACATGGTTAAATGTCCGCAGCTGATGCATTTGGGTGTTTGTGTAAAATTATTAAACCCTGTTCTGAGCAGCTTCAGTGAGCGTCGGTGGCACACTGCCGAGCCTCATGAGGCAAATCTCACCTTACAGCTTACGCCGGTACTCACGATGGTCTTCCAGAGGAGTGATTTTAGCCTGACTTTAACTAGATGCCTTAATAGACAAGCAGAAGAAAATGGATGGATGGATGGATGGATGGATGGATAGATGATTAACATTAGATCAATTTACCTCAGTGTGGGTCAGGCATGGAAAAATGTCAAATCCCACATTGCCAGGGGTCGTCTTGAACTCAATGTCAGTGTAAAGTTGACCGGCTATGTCGTGTTTTACAATATAAAACGGCTCTAATGCGAGGTAGCTCTCGTCAGTCACAACTGTGTCAACAAGTCCGCGTTAACGACACAGTTACTGTTTCCATAACAAGACACAAGCGGCATTAGTTAACAGTTACTAATGATGTAGCGAGGTAGCTGCTAGCATTAGCTCACTAGCCATGCTCGCGAGAATGGAGTGTCACTTACCTTGATAACTGTGTTAAGCTGAGTCATATCTTAAATGTAAGCTTGTCGACAAAGAGCCGGCCACTGAGTATTTTAGCGCGAGTATTTGTAACTCCACTCTCCTCGGTACACTGGACGGCACAGCTCTGACACACAGGAATGTGTGACAGGAGGCAGGGCCACTCGTTTTGTTTTGGTAGAGGCAGCGATGCCGCTCTGCCAGCAGCCAGAAGAGGGCAGCATTGTACCAACTTGACCACTGAATATGTTGCCATTTCACAACATTTGACACTTAATCTAAAGTGCGACAAAGCTAAAAATAAATAAATAAATAAAGTAGTATTAAAAAATAGGATGCTAAAAAAATACAATCCTTGAAACATGGGGTTAACGCGCCCTCCAGTGACAACCACAGACAGTGTATGGATACAACGCATTTTATCGGACCGTACCACTATGCTGGAATGGGGGATACATTAATATACTCGCTGTTGCTTTTAAGACGCAGTAAACCAAGGGTATAACATTAAATTTAAAATATATATATATGAATTGTTTAACTACTCTGTCATTTCACAAACAAAGGCTATATTTACAATTCTATATTACCGCCACAGTTGTCTCACCCATGACCATGGCTATAATGGTAGGGACACAGACGTTCTGTTTCCTTCGTTTCTATCAAGCTAGCGGCAGCCATGAGGTAAGCTAGATATTTGAAATTTAATTAAGCTATTCTTTTCTAAGCAAAGTATTGGGGAATGTATCTGGATTTTGTTATTAAAAGAGTGCATGGAAATCTAGCTGGCTGGCGTTGACTAAATTCGCTCATTTCTACTAGAATGCCTGTAGGGCCTGTGTTGGTAAGCAAACCTTGCTAAGTTAACCAAGACATGTCACAACATGTTACTGAAACAGCACGGCTACTGAGCCGAGAATGATTGGCAAGCGCGCAGTGTTTTGGTTTATTTGTCAGTGTCTGTCTAACAAGCTGACTAATGGATTGAGTTAAATACAAAATAACGCATTCAGTAATGAGAGTCAGTTATCTCGGCAAGGTAGTGGTATTTCGTTCCTGTGTTTTGGTGATGTGTAGTGGGGTACAGTCTCCTACTCTAGATGGAAAACTAAACTGCAATGTATCTTTCATCAGAAACCAAACACAAATGTGAATTAAACCGCTGCTTAGTTGATTGTTGTGGCAGTCCATTGCTTACTTTATGAAACTCGCTGGACGCCACAAATTTGAAAATTAGATTTAATGTTAGGTGTTGTGCTTTACTGGCCAAAGTGACGCCTCCTTGCATAAGCATAATAGATCAGGTATGAAATATTGATAACCTATGTACACAATCGATAGTGCTTGTTAATTAAATGGTGGTAAGTTTATGCCAGCCTAACAATTAAAATTATACTGCTAAAAATGTGGAAATTGAGAATATTTATTCTTTTTTTTTTCTGCGTGTTTTATGTTTACTAAAGTGAATTAAGTGTTAACAACAGCAACCCTAAATATTGAATCCACATTGGAATCAACTGGATTAAACCAAATGAAATAAAGCAAAGTCAAAGTGAACTTTGTCATCTCAGCCATATACAAGTATGCAGAGAGACGAAATTGCGAAGCTCCAGGTCCACAGTGTACACATTAGTGCAAATAACAAGACGTTGTGCTCCGACACAGAGAATAAATACAAAAATATACAATATACAAAAGTAAACTGTATGGTTAGCCTGTAGAATACTCTATTACAGAAAATATGGAATGATGCTTGGATTGACCAACCATATCCTGAGTTGATATGTACAGTACTGTACAAGATATAAATTAAATGAGCTATATAGTTACAAATGTGCAGTATGAAACAATGTTTGAACTTAAGAAATACGAACATGACAGGTGCAGTGTACGTTCTTCAAGGTCAGTGTGCAGCTTCCAGTCTATGTCCATTGGATAAAGCACTTGTTACTCTGATACATTTTTTTAGTTTAACAAAAGCTCCTAAAGGCTCAATAGCCCTCTGTGTAACTGTCTTCCTACAATACTTACACAATGACTTTGTTCATGCAGCATGCTCAGGCTCCAGAAGCGCTTGGCTTCCAGTGTCTTGCGCTGTGGCAAGAAGAAAGTGTGGCTGGACCCCAACGAAACCAATGAGATTGCCAATGCAAACTCTCGTGAGTTGTTCCCTTTGCACGATTGAGGGCCCTCTTTGCAGATTTAAGGGGGCTCTGGGCTGCTTAAACTTATTTATCATCTTATTTAAATGAATTGTATTTGTGCTACAGGCCAGCAGATACGAAAATTGGTAAAGGATGGATTGATTATCAGGAAACCTGTGACCGTTCATTCCCGTGCACGCTGCCGCAAGAACATGCTGGCACGCCGCAAGGGACGTCACATGGGTTATGGTGAGTAGTTAGGTCATTAGTTATCATCTTTTCCCACATTTACTTTCAGTAATGATGTGCCACATATTTCATTTAGAGCTGTCGCTGTCTTTGTGTATTTTGACTTCCCAGGTTGATAACCTGAAAGCAGCCTCTTTTGCATATCAATGCTTATTTAAAAAAAATATTCCAGCTGTGTCTGTAGATTTTAAGGGCTGTTTATTGAAACCTGCAAATGGTGGTAGTTTCAATATGAACTTGGAGTGAGATGATAGTTTTATTGTAATAATTTAATTTCCTTTTTTCCCAGGTAAGAGAAAGGGTACAGCCAATGCTCGTATGCCGGAGAAGTTGTCATGGATGCGGCGCATGAGAATCCTGCGACGTCTTCTTCGTCGCTACAGGGAGTCCAAAAAAATTGACAGGCACATGTAAGTGAATGTCAGCACTCACTTATCGTGAATAAAACAGTGTTATGTCAATTTGAAGGGTAGATGAGAGATGTTTTGTGTCCTCCAGGTACCACAGTCTCTACCTAAGGGCCAAAGGTAATGTCTTCAAAAACAAACGCATCCTGATGGAGCACATCCATAAATTGAAGGCTGATAAGGCTCGCAAGAAGCTCCTAGCGTAAGTTGCCACTTTTCTTCTATTTTTTTGTATTTATTTCACTCCAGGCGCAGTAACATTTATACACTGAAATGAATTTGCTTCTGTCCCCCCAGTGACCAGGCTGAGGCACGGCGCACAAAGACAAGGGAGGCCCGCAAACGCAGAGAAGAGCGTCTGCAGGCCAAGAAAGAAGAGATTATCAAGAACTTGTCAAAGGAGGAGGAAACTGCAAAGAAATGAATCTAAAATGTATTAAAATCTTGTGAGAATCAGCTTTTTGTTGTGAATAAATTTGGATAAGAGAAACTGTCATTGTTCTTGTGGTTTGTTTTGGTATTAAAAATGACTTGACATGAAAAGATAAGAGTCAGCACAGGAACACTATCAGTCCTGCACTGAAGTGCAGAGATCTTTATATTTATATAAATATAAATCTCGATTTGGTATTTTTGAGAAGATTAGTGTTCTAAACAGTCCAACAGGTGGCAGCAGAGCACCAAATACAGTCACGTTTACATCTACTCATTTTAGCCAGGGGAAATAAAACTGCGAGTGAACTGTTAGGTAAAAATACCAAGAGGCTTCATGAATTTTGTCATTTATTTTCGATCAGGTACTAGATCATACAGCAGAATATGCCTGAGCTGCTTCTTGGCAGCAAATATGGAAATTAACTGGTCAGATCATGACAAATAATGTAGTAACAACAGACAAAGATATTTTAAAAATTGTTATGCAGCAAATATTTTCCACTTCTGTCACATACTGCTTACAGTTAAATTGATGATTTGTGTTTTTTCAGCAAACCTACTGCAAACATTTTGTGTGTATTTCTAGGAAAGTCGTAGCAACAATTTAGCCACTGTTGAAATGCATATTTTATAAAGCACCTTTTGAAGCATCTATAAATATAATAGTAACTTCCTTGCTGAGGGAAGGACAATATCTGCCTTTCTAGCACAGAGACAAACCACGATGTGAAGTTGGGGTTAGGTGTCATAGACTGCTGATAGAGAGGAGTGGTGTTACAGCAATATCATGTTACAGAAAGCCCTTGGATTTTTCAAAAGACTGTAAAAAATTTATTCACATTCACTTATGAATCTATTGTAATTTTGTAACAAAACTATATTAATTTTGTAAAGCAACTGATGCACCTCATATATTACTAAATACTCAATGGTCTGCTCTGTAAAAGCTTCTTATTAGAAACGATTTCCTCTGCTTCACTTTTCCTGAAAGCAAGCACCAAAGCAGCAGCTCAAATCAGGCCTTCAAACAACAACCACCATCAGCCACATTAAACCTGTGCTACTGACACTCCACTCATCCACTTCTTTTCACATCTTGCTCAGGCCTTGAAGGATTTCATCTTTCATGCATGCAGAAGAAGGTGTGACTGAAGCATCTGCAGATGCATCCAGTGGTAACTGGGGCAGCAGACAGGCTGCTGCTATGCGTGTAGGTGTGTGTGTATAAGAGAAAGAGGAGTTTTTACTATCCAAAGTAGATTCAGCATTTCAGATCTTTGTAAATGTAGTAACCTAGAAATACAAAATATTCCCTGTATATTTTTTGGGGTGCAAGCTTGAGGATTGGAGCTCCTCAATTTTCTGCAACCTTCTTCCTATTCTCTGGCATGTCTTTCTGTTTTAAGTCTCAGTAGTAGGTGCTGTTTGTGGCTCACCATCATGCATAAACAATGGGACACTCAAGCTTTATAGGCTGGCAGTGAAGAGCCCTCACATTTACTGTCTGGGTTTCAAAGGCCTTGAGTAGCTAGAATGAAGGTTTACACAGCATAATGCATCTGCTTACCTTGATACCCTGATTTAATTTTCACACACACCACCATTATGCACTGTACTTTCACTAAAAATGTACTTCAGCTGTATGCAGTCATTACCAAATAGCTCCGCAAAGACAAAACGATCTTTATAAATAAATGGGAGCTCTGCAGAAATATGTCATAGGGATTACTGAAGGAGAAAACAGCCTTTGTACAGCGAGGCCATTTTGCAGCTCCATTAATGTATTTCTTCATCACCAGGAGGCACTCCTATTTCCTGAAGCGTGAGCCTTAATGGGATTAGATAAGGAGAGGAATATGAGCTGAAACCAAGCAGCACTCTTTATTACAGTTGGTCTTCAACCCTGGCAAAACAAATGGAGCACACTCAAGAGTTCAGGAGGGCTTCAATAACAAATGAAATGAGGAGATGAAAGTGATTAAATATAAAAACAGTTATCTAACGACTAAATGAATTACTTTGCTTATGCCTGTTTGATTACCCTCTTTACATTGTCTTTGGGGCTGGCTTTCTTCTTTGCAGCATATTAAACTGTCGGCCGTCCTGTTTTCTCACCCAAGTATCATGTACAAAATGATTGTTACTCCACATATTAACAGGTATCATAAGGGGGGTTAGAAATATCACAAGCACAGTCACATTCACCTCATCATCCTCTGTCAATCTTTCTAATCCTTTTCAACATTATTTTTTATTTTCTCTTCCCACATGTTCAGTGCACTCTATTACCTAATCGCTTTGGCTTATAGACTGACAGAGAT
>VUQI01034543.1:4198-16472 GCA_015106735.1 Paratilapia polleni
TTTAGAATTGAGACCAAACAGTTCAATCTTGGTTTCATCAGACCAGAGAATCTTGTTCCTCACAGTCTGAGAGTCCTTCAGGAGCTTTTTTGCAAACTCTAAGTGGGCTTTCATGTGTTTTGCACTGAGGAGAGGTTTCCGTCTAGCCACTCTGCCATAAAGCCCTGATCGGTGGAGGGCTGCAGTGATCATTGTTTTTCTGGAACTTTGTCCCATCTCCAAACAGAATCTCTTGAGCTCAGTCAGAGTGCCCATCAACCCAATGGTCACCTCTCTCAGTTTGGCTGGGCAACCAGCTGTTGGAAGAGTCCTGGTTGTGCCAAAATTCCTTCATTTGAGAATTATGGAGGCCACTGTGCTCTTGGGACCCTTCAGTGCAGCAGAACATTTTTGTAGCCTTTCCCAGATCTCTGCATTGCAACAACCTTGTCTCTGAGCTTTGTAGGCAGTTCCTTTGACCTCATGGCTTGGTTTTTGGTCTAATGTGCATTGTCAGCTATGAGGTCTTCTACAGAGAGGTATGTGTCTTTCCAGATCATGTCCAATCAATTTAGTTTACCACAGGTGGACTCCAATCAAGGTGTAGAAACATCTCAGCAATGATCAAGAGAAATGGGAGGCACTTGAGCTAAATTTCAAGTGTTTGTGCAAAAGGCATGACTACTCATGTAAATGTGATTTTTCAATTTTTTTCTTAGAAATAAATTTACCAATAAAATCCTAAAATTATGTTTTCAGCTTGCCATTATAGGGTACTGAGTGTAGATTAATGAGGAAAAAAAGAATTTAAACGATTGTAGCATCAGGCTGCAACATAACAAAAATGAAAAAAGTGAGATAGCTAGATAGATAGTAATGTATATTTTCTATATTTTAACAGCCATAATTTGAATAAAAGCTATTGGCAGGTTTAAAATCTGAAGCAGCTTTCATTTGTCTTTAGATTGTTTCTATGTCTGAATATTTGTCTTCCTACATGTTATCATTGTGATTCTTTCCCAGTGTGGTTGGTTAGACTCTGTATGACCCTGAAGAGATACAGAGGTGGAGATGCAATGGTATAAAAAAAAAACACTCAAGTCACTAATGTAGTAAAAATGAAAAACATTACAACTGTTGGTGTTTTCTGTCTTGTCTGCAGATTAACAGTTCACAGGTTGGGTGCTTGGACTCTGATTCGCTCCCTGGAGATGGAGGAGAGAGAGCAGAGAGGACGGCAAGAAGGAGGAGTGAAGGAGAAGGTGGTGCAGCTCAGCGTTCAATCAGGAGTGAGCAGTTCTTTCACTGCCTTCATTGCTGTCAACAAAGACAACGGCAAGGCGATCCAAGGACCTCTGCAGCGCAGAAATATTCCAACACCCAGTGAGTTTATTTTAAAAGCAAAAACTAATAATGTCAGCCGCAGCTTGAAGATAAAGACAGGTGAACATGAATGAAAGGAGTTCAGTCATGATATTAAGAGTAGAATATCGGAGTCATTTCAGAGGACCCAAAAAAAGAGTTCAAAAACAAACTTGTTAAAGCAAAAAGTAAGATTTACTAGCAAAAAGATGGTAAAAGGAATGAAGATACTGAGGATGCAGGTGAGTGCAGAGGAGGGGCAGGTGAGGAAACTTTACTAGCAGACATGGCAGAGGGGTGGGAGTGGCAAGTTCTGAAATGACTGAACAGATATGACATGAAAACAGAACAACCAGACTGATCAGATCATTAAATGGATGAATTGACAACGCCTGACAATGCATTATTTTATTTTTTAATTTTATCATCATAGTAGTTGCCTACATGAGAAAGTGCACTACTTTTTTAAAGTGATCCAGAGTCCTTATGTGGTGAACAGTGCTTCATATGGAATGGGTAAGTCAAAACCTGAATAAGTGGCAGTGGAAGAAACATCTGCAGGACTTGTAAAAAGGTTGGATACACCTACTCATACAAGGAATTTTCTTTGTGTTCACTTTCTTCTACAGTGTATAACAACACTAAAGAGCTCAGAACTATGAGATAAAATAAAAATGATTATGGAATGGGGGGTGGGGGGTGTCTAAAAAAATAGCAAGTATCCAGTTCACTCCATATAAAATCAGTCAAATCTGCAGTTCCCACCTGAAATACCTCATAATTTTATACAAAAACTTTAGGATATTTAATGCAGCCATGCAGAATTTTACCTACATACTAATAATTGACCAAGTTACAGGCCCTCAATGTACATGGGGTGATCAAAATGTTGGATGTTTTAAGTCGCCTTATTTTTCCCAGAATTTTTGGGCCCTCACAACTTCTCAAGTACAGGTGCTAACATCATCAAATTTTCAGGGTTGAAAAGCACATTTCAATAAATCAATTTTGCACCCATTCCAAGCCAAACTCTTGTTTTTGCTCAGAACATTTTTTTATAATCAACTTTGAGCATCAATATCATGGGATATACGTTTAACAGCAAAACTACCCACACTCAAAAACATGTTTCTTTAGATTTACTCATAAAAGTTATGTCAAGTGGTTCCACACAACTGTGTTAAGTAACTACTAAGAAACTGACTTCATTTTACTCTAAAATGTTGAACTGACTCAACGAAAAGCCATTAAGTTAACCTACCAAAAATGACATCTCACTATTATTGATTTTAAAGAATCCTCTTTAATTGGATTTACTGAACAAATTAGTTTTTTAAGTTTACTTGAGTCATTTGTGTTATTTCACTGGAATGCTGTGTTTTGACAGGTTAACACAATGGCTTTTTGTTGAGTAAGTTCAACATTTTAGAGTAAAATGCAGTTACTTTCTTAGTAGTTACTTAACACAGTTGCGTGGAACCGCTTGACAAAACTTTTTTAAGTAAATACAAAAACACTTTTTGGAGTACACAGTATTTCGTTGAAATAACACAAATGTTATTGAAGCTGGCAGAGAGAATGAAAAGTGTTCAAAGCTGCTATCAACACAAAAGGAGACAAAAGGAGACTATCTATAAAAATCTAACAATTGCAAAATTTTTACTTTATTTCTGCATGATTCCAAATTTGTTAGTTCAAAGTTTTGATGTTTCCAATTTTGTTCTACACAGAAGAAATTGAATTGGAAGCAATTTTAAATGAGTGGACGTGTCCAAAGTTTTCTTCTTTTTCTTTTTTAACTGATACTGTAGGCATTTTTATAACATACAGTAAATGGTTAAACACAGAACTAATGTGAATGACTATATGTAAGCAATATTGAACAACTTATATAAATATATATAAATATAAATATTAAATATTACAACCCCAGTTCCTAAAAAAGTTGGGACGCAGTGTAAATTGTAAATAAAAACAGAAACAATGATTTGCAAATCTCATAAACCCATATTTCATTCATAATAGAACATAGAAAACATATCAAATGTTTAAACTAACAAAAATTATTATTTTAAGAAAAAATTAAGGTTAATTTGAATTTGATGGCAGCAACACATCTCAAAAAAGTTGGGACAGGGCCATGTTTACCACCGTGTAGCATCCCCTCTTCTTATAACCACAGTTTTTAAACATCTGAGAATGGAGGAGATTTCCTGGACTTTTGGGAGAGGAATGTTGTCCCATTCTTGTCTGGACTGCAGGCAGGCCAGTTCAGCACCTGGACTCTTCTACTATGAAACCAGGCTGTTGTAATAGATGCAGTATGCAGGGTCCCCTCTCCTCTTGAGTCCAGAGGATGCAGCCGCCATGTTTTCCAAAAAGAATTTCAAATTTCGATTTGTCTGACCACGGACCACTTTGCCTCAGTCCATTTTAATGAGCTTTGGCCTAGAGAAGATGGAGGTGTTTCTGGATCATGTTCACATATGGCTCCTGAGTATTCCCGAGCCCATGCAGTAATTTCAATGACAGAATCGTACCTGTTTTTAATGCACTGCTGCCTGAAGGTCAGAGGCATCCAATATTGATTTTCAGTTTCAGATTTTCAGAGATTTTTCCAGAGTCTTTTGATGATATTATGCACTGTAGATGATGAGATTTTCAAAGTCTTTGCAGTTTTACATTGAGGAAGGTTATTCTGAAATTGGATTTGTAGACGCAGTTTTTTTTTGCAGACTGGTGAACCTGGGCCCATCTTTACCTCTGAGAAATTTTGCCTCTCTAAGATGCTCAGTATATACTCAGTTGTGTTACTGACCTGTTGCCAGTTAACCTAATGAGTTGCAAAATATTCCTCCAGCCTTCTGTTGCCCCATCCCGACTTTTTTGAGACATGTTGCTGCCATCTAATTCAAAGTTAATTATTTTTTTTTGTTAAAATGGTACAGTTTCTCAGTTTAAACATTTGATGTTTTCAATGTTCTATTGTGAATAAAATGAGATTTGCAAATCATTTCATTTTGTTTTTATTTACATTTTACAGAGTGTCCCAACTTTTTTGGTATTGGGGTTGTATTTGTAGTAATTAGGTAATCACTGTAATAATTGCAAAAGCCAGAAACTTAGTTTATATTTGTTAACTAAATCAGATGTAACGTCTTCACCTCATACTATACACACATACTTTTTTTTTTCCTTTTCTTAATATTAATTATAAGAGGTCAAGATGGTGTGTTAGGAGGAGCTGTAGTGAGAGGGAATAAGGAAAAAAATATTGTTATAAATATTGTTAATAAAAACAGGGGAAATAATGTGATCCTCTGTATGTGTATATGTGACAAGCCTTAACATAGGTGCCAAATGAGGAATGAAAAGACTAAATTTCCCGGTCTAGTTTAGTACACCCAACCACAATCATGGGGAAAACTTTTAACTTGACAGTTGTGCACATGATGACAGCCTCCAGAAGGAGGGTAAGCCACAGAAATCATTGCTGAAAAGGCTGGCTGTTTGAGGAGTGCTGTATTAAAGCATATTAATGGAAAGAGGACTTGAAGGTAAAATTGTGGTAGGAAAAGGTGCACAAGCAGCAGGGAGGATTGTCAAGAAAAGACAATTCAAGAACTTGGGAGATCTTTACAAGGAGTCGACTGAGTGTCACTGCATTAAGAGCTCCCGCGCACAGATGTCTCAGGAAAGGTGCTACAACTATTTGTTTTGTGCGCTCCAGTAGATTTTTCTTTGTGTACAGACTGATTATGTGTCTGATAATCACTGCTCTTTGTGGATTTTACGAACTGAATTCAACAAGATAAGAGCAGATGTTATGCAAGCTATATGGCTGATTTCCAGCCCCTAGACACTATAAAGCTGGTATAAAAGGTAGAATTCAGTGAGTTAATCTAATCAGCATCATCACCTTAAAAATAAATTGTTGCCTGCTACCCTTGATGTAACCTAGTAACAGTAACCTAGATGTAACCAGTCCAACATAGTGTGTCACTGTAAACTTTATCACAATACTTCAAACTAACCAGTTTAACCTGCACTAATCTGCCTGGTATTTTCATGCTTCCTTTGAATAACACAAAATTAGTATACTTCAATTTGTTTTGCAAGACTTTTCATAAAAACATAATTCAGCAAAATATCACCTCATCACCTCACTTCACTCTAGATCATTCTGGTCTACTTTAACCCCTGGCTACAACTGTGGCATTCTTAATATCAAGACACTGCTAAAGTAGTGAAGTGTCTTACCTGGACTAATGAGAACAAGAACTAGACTGTTGCTCCCTCTGCTCGCTTCTGTTTCTCCTCACCCCAATATAGAATATATGAAAGTTTACCTATTTGAATTACAAAAAATAAAAAATATCACAATATTCTCAGGTAATGTCTTCACCTCATATCAGACTGTGACTCTGACTGGCACCCCAGCATTTTCCAGCAATGGCTAAGCATACATAAATGGTCAATGCAAAGTAACACATGAATTTTGATGCATATAAACATTTCATCTAGTCACATTGTCCTCTAGTAGTGCAAATGCAGCCATCATGCAGCATTATGCATGAATCACTACAGCATTTAGTATTTATTACTGTATTTGATTTGTAGATAAGACTGAGTATGCCTCCCTTAGTCACAAAGCGAAGGTCCTTGTTCTTTGACTATACTTATTTATTCAGTACGCAAAGCACTGACTTAAAACACTGTAGATCTAGACAGAAAGGACAGACATTTAAAGTAAACACATCAGTATAAGTTGCTAACAGAAAAATATGAATGAACCAAACATGTTGAAATGAAAACAACCACAACTTGTGAGCCAAGTTAGGAGTTTACTTCCAGAAAGTTCTTGTTTGGATAACTCTGACAATCCTTTCTATGTGATTTAGCCCATTAGCACTGCTCCTTCTGTTGTAGTCATCACAGAGAACGAAAACTGGAAGTGACACATAGAGTGTGCGCACTTAGAGTATAATTACCAAACTTGGAAAACTTGAAAGTGCTGTGAAAAAGTATTTGCCCTCTTCTTGATTTCTTTTTTTTGCATATTTGTCACACTTAAATGTTTCAGATCATAAAACTAATTTTAATATTAGACAAAGATAACCTGAGTAAATACATGAATACATAAATGCAGTTTTTAAAGGATAATTTCATTTATTAAGGGAAAAAAGCTATCCAAACCTACCTGGCCCTCTGTAAAAAAGCAATTGCCACCCTCCTCCCTCCACTCCCCCTTGTTAAATCATGAATTAACTGGGATTAACCACATTTTTTGGAAAGCTGAGTTCAATTTCACTAGCAGTACCCCAGCCTGATTACTGCCAGACCAGTTGAATTAACAAATCACTTCAACAGAACCTGTCTGACAAGGTGAAGTAGGCTAAAAAGGCAACACTCCAGTGAACCACGGTGAGAGCCATTATCCACAAATGGAGAAAACTTAGAACAGTGGTGAATCTTCCCAGGAGTGGCCGGCCTACCAAAATTATTCCAAGAGCGCATTGATGACTCCTCCAGGAGGTCAAAAAACAACCCAGAACAACATCTAAAGAACTGCAGGCCTCACTTGCCTCAGTTAAGGTCAGTGTTCATGATTCAACAATAAGAAAGAGACTGGGCAAAAATGGCATCATGGGAGAGTTCCAAGGAGAAAACCACTGCCAGTGACAAACCCTTTCAAACGCTGTAATCAGACAAAACTGGAAGTTTATAACTGCAAATACTCCGAGTACTTTGTCTGAGCTTACAGTGTGCTTGTGTGTGTACATCTCTTCATGCATATGTGTGTTATATAAAAGAAGTCAGACTTGTTTAACATTTTGAACATTTGAAAAACATCATTATTCTAAATACTTTTTAAACTGAATCATGTTAAGAGTCTATTTGTCATTGTTTGCTGCTGATACTTATTCTAATATAATGTCTTTATCTCCCCTCTTTTTAATCTGGAAATGTCTTACAGGTGACTTTTATGGACCATTGCACCCACATGGTAGGTAAACAGCTTTGTCTGTTATTTCCTGTAAATACAGTGAATGTCTGTAAACAGTGACCAAACCAACACATTTCTGTGGCACAGTTACTATTTTACTTATTTGCACATCTTAAAACAGTTTGTAGAATAGAAGTTGTTTTATGTCCATGTTTGCTTTAGTAGCCATTAACATGGGTTGTTGTCTAAAGCAGCAAGTGAAGAAGGTTGTGTTGTTACAACATTTGTGCTATTTTGAATATTACTGAACAACTTGTACACTTTAAATAATTTTTGCAATGAGCAGTGGAACAAACATACACAGTATCATTAAAATCTTTGAATCATTTATAAATCACTGTGATTATTATGTTTGATTTGTAAATAAGAACCAGCATTTAGTCTGAGTTCACAGTGTGTTTGTGTATGCACATCTCTTCACGTGGTCACGTGTCTTGTATGGAAGACCTCAGTCACACTAGAGGAAAAATAGGTCGGCAGCCTCCATGAGACCACGAAAAACTGTTGGTTAGCAAGTGGTCGCACTTCTGTCTGGGTCTGATTGCAAGTAACTGTGGCAACCAACCTGTGCAATCACCCAGAAGTTGAGTGTGCTGCACGCTCAACCTCTGGGCGACCAATTTTGGTTGCAAGGTGCCATCTAATTTATAAACGCAGACAGATTACCAACACGTTTCAATCAGTCGAAGTAAATCTGTGTCAATGAGCAACTTCTCTGCGCCATCATTTAGTTATCCACGTGAGGATACAATGTAATGAATCACACAAAGGTGAGTTACTAAGGTTTGTGACAGCCAATTTACTGTGAATTGCTCTAAATTTAACACCAAAAAGCATGTCTTACTTTGCAATAGTTATGTATAGATATGCATGCGATAGTTACCGCTAGGAGTGTTTATTTATTTGGAATGAGAGGGGGAGATGTTATCAGAATGAGTGCATAATTGGCACGGCTGGATGGCTCAAAGCTGTGAGGGCAGTGCCAAAACTTTGGCTCTGTCCTGTAATACTTTATTCAGTTCTCACTCTGAGTGTTTAGAGCCAAGCCCCACATATTCCTGCTCCGCAGTAACACTGGGATTTTGATGAAACAGAGCAGAACTGAAATTAACTTAATGGAGCGTCGGAGGGAGGCAGGAGGATAATCCCGACGCAAGACACATACAAGGATACATCTTATTTTCCTCTTTACAGTGAGCAGAGCAGGTTCCAGTGTTTCAGGCTTTTAGTCGCATTTCTACACAGAGATCGGTACACAATGAAAACATCTCTCCCTGTCTTTTCTCAGCAGTGCACACACACAGAGCAACTGTCATGTTTCTTTCTTTCTTTTATAACTAACAACTAATCCAGGGACCACGATAGGCGCTGTTACGTAACATATGTCTGTCAGAATGCAGCTATTAACCTGGCTGTGTTAGTGTATTAGATTCATGTCTGAATGTTACCAGATGTTAATGTTAGTTAAATTAATGCACAATATTTCCAGTCTCACGGTTTCCTCTTCCGACACTCGCAATCAAACACAACAATACAAACGGTTTAACATGCCAGAATTAAATCTCTCGTCCACTTAGCACTATTTGGTGAGCTGTGCCACTTAACTTCAGTATTTGTTATGAAATCATGTCAAAAAGCAACAGCACAAAATGCCATCAGTTTAAAGAAAGAATGAATAAATATTACACTCAGTAGATTCCTAAGAAAACAGTCGGCTTTGACAAGGGATTTTTTTTCTGATTTCCTGCAGTGCATCACCCCTTTTTTTCTCACACATCTCTAAACCTCCATACAGGGAGGCATCTTGTTCCATTTACTGAGATCAACAGCAGACTTTCGGAGTTTAAGCGCTAATAAATATGTGAAAATAACTTGGCTCTGTAACATGTTTTACAGCATCATGGACTGCTAGTTCTAGCTGTGAATGATGCAGTGAATGACGGTCAGGATAGGGTTGATCTTTTCACTTAGGAGTGTGTCTGCTCCTCTCCATCGGCCCATCACAGCAGCTGCACCATCAGTTGCATAGCCAACAAACCGTGTGTGTAACATTTCTTCAGAGACACCCTCGTAGCAAGGCTTTCTAAATGCGGGATGTGAGACAGCAGCCTCGGTGCATTCATCCAATTCAGTTTCACACACTGCAGAAAAACCCAGAGCAATACATGCATTTATGCATGTTACACAATAACAGTATCTTCATTACCACACAGACAGCTCAGGATCTGACAGTAAATAATGTTTTGTGTTCTTCTAGAAATCCTACATGTCAGCTGTTACACATAGATTTCAGCTTCATATGGAGGAATAGTTTGTAATAAAGCACCTCTCTGGATAAACACATGCGTAAAACCTGCACTTACACTATTATTTTGTTAGTACATTACACGCTCCCTTTTTGAGCCGCAAATTTGTACTGCTCTTGGTAGAATGCTGGTCATTAATTTAATGAACTAGCTGCATGTTTGTTTGTTCATACATTTATAAATTATAAATTTATTCCGTTTAGATCTGGCCCAGTCTGTGGCTGAGAGAGTCATGCCGCAGATTCTGTGTGGTCTGTGTGGTGGCGAGTCCACCCCTGGCTCCGGTACAGCACCACAGGTCTGATGCAGACAGCAACAGGTTTGAGATTTATCACAGTTAATCGCGGTATTATGTAACAGATTGCATTTAAGTGCCAACTTGATCCATTCAATCAAAAACGGATAGCAGACTGACTCCATCTTATTGCCATTTTATCCCTGTTTTGTCGCCATCTTGATGCACCAAAGTTGCTTTGAAGGCAGAAACTGACTGCACTGACTTACCTGGTCCCGGTCTTTGAAGCAACCACTTCAAAGGCAAAGAGATCGCAAGTTGATTGCACACAGTTGCAATAATTTTGGTTGCACCACAACTTCCAACCACTGTTTTACCTAGTGTGACTGTAGCCTAAGAAGTTACAGTTGTGACATTTTGAACATTTCAACTTTCTCATTATTCTAAGTAGTTTTTAAACTACTTGTTGTGAATCAAGTCTAGATATTTTGAAGATTACTGAACAACTTGTACAATCAGTGTTTGTAATGAGTTAAGAGTTGTAACAACATCAGAAGCCAATTGTTGTGTTTATGTTTCTTAATTAATTATTGAGTGTTAACCTCATATATATCTATTTTATCCCTGACCAGAGCGTGCGCTTAGATTGGGTAAGTAAAACAAGTGAACAGCAGTGGAACAGCTACAGTATGAGTAAAAATCTTGGCTACACAGAATATTTGTTTTGTTTTGTTTTTACTATATTCTGCATTTTAACCACAAAAAGATTAAGAAGTGGGAAAACATATAAAACAAAAACATCTTTTTAAATTTACCTCCAATTAGTTGTTTGACATTATGAATATTTGAACATCCTCATCATTTTATGTATTTTTAAAGTGCTTGTTGTGAATTATGGTGAGAAGTTTAGATGATACTGTTTGTTTACTTATTCTAATGTAATGTCTTTACATGTGTGTTGCTTCGCTGAATCAGTGGACATGTGCTCTGCTAGAGGTAAGTAAAAAGCTAAATGCTACAGTAACACAGTGTTTTTATAAATACAGTAAATGGCTGTAAACACTGAACTAAACACTACATGTCTGTGGCACAGTTGCTGTTTACTTTTGCTTTGGCAGATATTAACAACTTGCACACTTTAAATAGTACTTGTAATGAGTTGTGAGTCATTATATTACCTTCAGAATCCAGTATTTATTTAGTCCTCACATAAAGCTGTTGAAGAACTTTCCAAGTTTTCATTGTCCCACATTAAACAGACATACCATTGCACTGGGTAACAGTTTACTTAGTCAGGACACCCACAGCCAGTGGAATCAGAGCAGCTCATATTTGCTTTGTTTTAGACAGGCATCATTGCTCATACTCATGGATGTGGATTTCTGTTTATCGGAGAGGAATAAACTTAACTGAATATTAATCACAATAAAAAAATGTATTATCAAAGCACCCAGTTTGACTCTAGTGTGTATTTTAATGATAATAGCTTGAGCTTTATCAGGATGTTGTTTGTCTGCTCTCTCAGCAACTTGGTGCTACAAACCTACAAAAAAGTCTGACAGCAACACAGGGGTATTCACTCAGATGAAGAAGAAGCTAACTGGCTTTTGGAAATCTCGTAAGACGCCTGCAGAGGATGATGATGCCGCTCCAAATTCTGCGCCCAAAGGTAATGCTGGTTTAAGCAGATACATGCACAAAGCTGTCAGCTTCCATAATTTACAGTAGGTCAGGGCAGCCAAAACATTATTCATTGTTGTTGACACATCAGACTCATATCACTGTAACACCATATTCATGTGCTTGGTTTGGACGCACTACTAATAAGTATGGAGGTAGGGTGAGCTTGGGAGTGACATTTTCTGTTGACTGCAGTTTTTCCTTCAAAATAATCACTTTATTTGTTGATCATCACTAATCAACACTTTTTACTGAATAATTTACTTTACAGTTTAATATTTACTTCAGGTAAATTAACTGTATAATATTTATTTGGCTATTTTAGTCTCACAGTGTTTGTGGTTGGAGCATCATATGTATGTGTAGTTCATTCAGCAGAAGAACAGCAGCTGGACTAGTAAAATAATAATGTGAAAATATAGTCAACATGAGTGGGATATTAAAAACAGTTGCAAAGTTTATGGTGCAGTTGTTTATATATTGATCTATCAGGTAGACTTTGGAGCTTTGTAGCCCCATAATCAGGTCCGGTTTTTATTTCATCTTTGCACTTAGATTTTCCAGCTGCTGTACCCAATGAGCCACCCAGAGACCCTTTGCTGCAGTTAGTCTCCCTCCAGGAGGCGTCTGGCTGCTGGCTGCTTGATCCAGCTCTGGCTACTGCACTGGGAAAGACCAGCGAGGAGGTGGAAAAGTCAAAGCCTG
>VUQI01034545.1:7086-28555 GCA_015106735.1 Paratilapia polleni
AGTATCTGAACTTGATACTGAGGTCTCTGCGTTGTGAAGTGGACATCCTTGGAGTTGTTGTTACTCAACCAAATGCCTCTGGGTCAATTCTCACCAGATGATCTGACTACCTAATGAAGTTATTCACTGTAGTTTAAACCCAATTAAAAAGGAGAAGACATGCACTTTGACATTTATTAATAAGTAATATGTAAAGTTAAAAAAATATTAGTTTGTTTCTGTAGCACCTTCCAAAACCCAAGTTACAAGGTGCTTCACAGAAATGCTCTGCATTGATTTAGCGCCTTCTAACCTTTAGCTAGATTCTACAAAGTGCTTTGGAGTCTGTTTCTCATTCACGCACTTGCACACTAATGGTGGCAGAGCAGCCATGCAAGGTATTTACCTACCATCTGGAAACTTGGGTTGAGTGTCTTGCCCAAGGACATGTTTGCAACCTGCTTTAAGCAGCCATGGCTGAGGTGGTAATCTCCACATTTTAACCATCTAAAACCTGAACCAGTTGCACAAAAATGACCTTTTTGAAAAGTAGGCGTGCATACATGTATGTGACTCCGATAATTTTGCGATTCTTTTTTCCATCCAGTTGAGCACGAGGCAATGTGGCCTTCCTGCATGTCAGGGCTTGCTATAAATCTTCCTCACTTGGCTGAATGAATGGATAAACTTGTACTAAACCCATTGAGACTTGAACCGTTCTGCACAGTCATCATCAGTTAAATACCTTTTCCCAGCTTAGCCTTTCTGGGCTCCACTGGAGGTGAACATTGGAAGCAAAAAGAGAGAAAGAGCTTCACAGAATGCTGTGATTATCAGCAGGACTTTTGCTCAGGGGAAGCTTCCACCAAACTTCCAGCTCTCCCACACTCCTATTAAAGGGTTTGACTGAACGGCCACTGAAGATGATCAGAGAGCAGAGTGAGGAAGAACAAAAGAGAAGAGGAGAAAAAAGGGACAGAAGTTTGGGAAATAAGAACAAGGAGACAGAAGTGGGGGGAAGAAATAAAACCAGAGAGAAGGGGGGAGAGAACAAGGTCAGTGGTGGCAAAGGAATAGTTAGGAAACAAAGAAGAGAGTACTGGCTCGATTCAGCTTTCTGCTAAAACTTCCAGTGAACAGACTGTAGCAAAAGCTTTGTTCTCTCAGGTTTCTGCAGTCCATCCTCCTCTTCTTTCCTTTTCCCATCTCTGATTCACCTCTACAGTCTTCTTCTTTCCATGCATGTGGGAGTTTAATCTAATGCAGAGAGAAATAATAAGGGAGTGGGGAAAGGAAGAGAAAGATGGAGTTCGGTGATTAGGAAACATTTCTCAAATTAATTCCAAACAGAGAGACAAAGATGGAGATTGATGCTGAGACCCCAAAGACAGATGCAGGCAGAATAGATGAGGCAAAGAATAGGAGAGACGGAGATGGGAGGAAAGTGAGAAATAGAAGTGGGAGCAAAATGGCTGTGGGACTGAGAAATGGAGGGAAGAGGCAGAATGAAATCAGAGAGAATGAATGATAGGGAGGGGATTTAACAGAAAGATAGAAAGCAAGAATGAGACGCCTTGGTTCATGCAGGAGAAGGCAGTGGTGCTACTGAGTCATATATTTGCCTTGCGGCAGAGGAGGGCTTGGGTCATTAATGCGCATAATCATCCCATTAAGGGGGGGTTACAGTAATGTTTTAAGCTGTGTGGCTCTGAGGGTGGCTTGAATATCTCTAAACAGATCAGAGTTGACCAGGGGATTGAAGTAAGTTTGCTTGTGTGCTGTTTACTGGTGTTTCTTTTCTGTTAAGTTTGTAGGTGACTGTTTTCGAAGTCCCACCTCCCATTAAGTAAAGTTGTTTAGTCCATCAGACCTCCTTCTTACAGGGCACGTTTTCAGTTTACATTTATTGCCGGGGCAGATTTACCAGTTCGTGAAACAATAAATCTTTAAATTCAGACAAGAAGCTTCTCATCTACAGCCCAGAACCCTTGCCAGCTCTCGCTAACTAGTTGGCTAATGAAGTAAGAAAAGATTACTTCCACGATTTGGTCGAAAATGTAATCTCATTGGACCTCATTCACTAATAAATACATGGAAACGTTCTTACCCCGCACAAAAAAAAAGTGCACATGCAAAATTACCCTTGAATTTATGGGACGTGTGTTAGCTTTGTTTTTACCACCATGCGTATGTTAGTGAGTTCATTCTAAATCAGCAACCTTGTGCTCACTGCCTGCAATTTGCATGCTGCCACACCCCTGTTTATCTTTATAAGGAAACACGTTTACCTCGAGGTGAAGTGTGAAGTGGAGAAAGTGTTGAGGAAGAAGTGAGAAAAAAGCAGGAGAAAGTCCAAGCAGAAAGTCAGAAAAGGTGCACCTTTCCAAAGTGTTTTCACAAGAGTGACCATCGAGCTGAAATAATGAAGGTGCTGGATATTGTTTCCCCTCACTCACTGTGGGTCAAATAAAAAAGCCGAAGTTTCGACATCAAGTTGAAGTGGGGAAAAAAAAAAAAAAAACAAAAAAAAACACAAAAAAAAAAAAAAACAAAAAAAAAAAAAAAAAAAAGGATATCGGCACATATCAGACAGTATATATACACCGATACCAATATATCTGTAATAGATGAATATCGGCTGATAATATCAGTCAAGTCAGATATCAGTCGGGCTCTCTACATCAGTTAATGTGCTTAATAGCTCCAGAACAAGCAAGCAAGTGGAAGTCAGACAAAAGACCATGCATATGAAGAAATAGTTTTATTTCCCTCTGTCATTAACTTCTACTCAGAGCCACAAACATTTCTTAAACACCTTCAAAATAATGATTTTGGTGGTTGGTTGGGAAAAGAAAAGCTTGGAGGAGAGCAGAATGCCTTGATGGGTAAAGAAAATGTGGGTCAGAAAGTGTCCAAATGTCCAGCCATACGTGTATTGTGGTAAAGTATAGTGAAATGAGCCTAATGAGAGATTCCGCTGTTATAGCTTTCATATTTATCAGCTTAACTGTAAAACTGTTTATACTATAAATGTATTGTCTGTTGACGACAATATTGGCCTTAATTTGTTTACATAAAAAATATATGTATATATGTTGCTCTGAAAGATTAAGCGGGGCTGTGCAGTTTGGCGCCATTTCAGGAGGTTAATTCCAAAGCACCGATTTATCGTGAGTTTAGATGAGAAATCCAATATACAAAGAATCTAATCTGTAATGATGTTTTCACTTCTGCCGCCAAGGACATTATGTTATATACAAATGTTTGAAATGATATGACTTTTATAGAAAAAAGATCACTTTATTTTAGTGGTGCATGTCTTATTTTGAAATGACTCCCAGCACAGTCAGTAGGCCTTTACTGTCTCATTATATCCAAGTGTACCTGCATTGAAACATCAGAGAAATTGTCATTAATTTTTGGAGAGTTTTCAACCCAATCACGTCATGACTAGTGTGGCACATTTGCACTCAGCATTTGCTTATTTTGCCATGACAATCCATTCAGCCCTTCCTGTTGATGGAACCCTGATTGTCACTGTATTTTTTTTTTTTTCCATAGAAATAAAATGCTTATAATGGCACTTTATGTATAAGCTGGAGTGTGGGTGTGTTAAATGGGTTTCTATTTGCTTTCAAAGGGTCACTTTTGGGTTTCATATAGAGTAAAATTCTGCTCTTCTAGGCCTCAATGAGCGTGTTTTGTTCAGTGGTGGAAAGTAAATCTCTTACAGTGCCTTACAAAAGTTGGTTGCACTGGATTTTATTTAGGCGTATCAGAGTAAAGGGGGCTGAATACTAATGCACGCCAAACTTTTCAGATTTTTATTTGTAAAAAATTTGAACACCATCTATCATTTTCCTTGCACTTCACAATGATTCACTAGTTTGTGTCAGTCTATCACACAAAATCCCAATAAAATACATTTGAGTTTGTGGTTGAAACATGACAAAATGTGGAAAAGTTCAAGGGGTATGAATACTTTTACAAGGCACTGTACTTTTACAATGATGTACTCCATTTCATTATATTTATCAGGTCCCACTAGATTTCAGAGGGAAATACTAGTGCATCTCAAAAAAAGGTAACCTTTTTGTGAGGTTCTATATTCTTCACACTTCACACAAGTGAAATGTTTCAAGTTTTTTTTTTTTGTTTTTTTTGTTTTTCATTTTGATAATTATGGCTTGTGGCTCATGAAAACCAGCAATCCACTATCTCAAATTATTTAAACATTTGTTCATTTATGTTCAATACCTGCTTGGGGCTCCTTTAACACCAATTACTGCATCAGTGCAGTGTGGCATGGAGATCAGCTCGTTGGCACTGCTGAGGTGTTACTGAAGCCCAGGGTGCTTTGCTAGCCTTCAGCTCATCTGGATTTTTGGGTTGGGTGTTTCTCGTGTTTTTCTTGACTCTCCATGGGGTTGCTGTCAGGTGAGTTGGCTGGCCAATCGAGCACAGTAATAGGAGAGTCAGTAAACTGTATATTATAGTTTTGGCACTGTGGGCAGGTGCTAAGTCCTGCTGAAAAAGGAAATCTGCATCTCCATAAAGCATGTCAGCAGATGGAAGAATTAAGTGCTCTTAAACCTCTTGGTAGATGGCTGCTTTGACTGGACATAATAAAACACAGTGAACCAACCACCACCAACACCAGCAGATGATGTGGCACCCCAAATCATCACAGTCTGTGGAAACTTCACACTAGACTTCAAAACAACTCGGAGTCTGTGCCTCTCTGCTGTTCCTCCAGACTCTAGGACCTTGATTTCCAAATGAAATGCAAAATTTACTTTCATCTGGAAACAGAACTTTGGACCACTGAGCAACAGTCCAGTTCTTTTTCTCTTTAGCACTTTGTAGCTTCTGACTCCGGTCCAGGAGTGGTTTGATATTAGGAATGTGACAGCTGTAGCTCCTTTCCTGCAGATGTCTGTGCGTGGTGGCTCTTGATGCACTGACACCAGCCCCAGTCCACTCGTTACGAAGCTCTTCAAAGTTCTTGAATCTACTTTTCTTAACAATCCTCTCAAGGCTGCCGTTGTCCCTGTTGCGTGTGCACCTTTTCCTACCACACTTTTCCAGTCAACTTTCCATTAATATGCATCGATGCAGCACTCTGCAAACAGCCGGCCTTTTCCGCAATGACCTTCTGTGACTTACCCTCCTTGTGGAGGGAGTCAGTGATAGTCTTCTGGACAACTGTCAAGTCAGCAGCCTTCCCCATGATTGTGGTTGCATGTACTGAACTAGACCGAAATACATGGTATTTACTGTTTTCATAGTAATTTACACAAACTCAAAAGATACTGGGCTTCTGATGTTCATGAGCTATAAGCCATTATAATCAAGATTAGAGCAAAGAAGGCTTGAGATATTGAACGTTTTCATGATAATCCAAAAAAAATTATGAGGTGCACTAATAGTCATTTTTTTAAAAAAAAATCATTTGACAGCTGTGTTCCTAGCTACTCTTCAAATGAGGAAATCATATAAAACATAAAGAAAAGTTTATGGTTAAACATTAAAACTTTGCTTTCCAAGCCCAGACCTGCATAAAAGCAGAGTTTGTGTGGGCTATTTACATGTCAGGTTGCTGAGGTGTTTCACCAAACACTAAATGTCACTAAATTCACAATAAAAGCACAGATTCAAGAAATGCCTAGGGAATATAAACGTATTTGTGACTGTTTTTCTTATTGTCTACCCTTCAGATTTATCAAGTAACCCTTTGAGTGCTAGAAAATAGTTTGGAAGCAAATAGTATCTATTTGTATATGAAGTGTTTAAAATGAGCAGCTTCAGTAATAAATTGAATTACTAATATTATATTATATTATAAAATAAAGAATGTTTAAACTGTGGCGCTGCTACTTTAAGTGAAGCAGAGGAGGAGAGTACTATCACTGTCTTTGGTATCCATATCTACGCTGAATAATAAGGATGATGGGGCAGCTTGTGGCGCGCGCCGACTCCTACGGAAACGCGCTTTGGGGAGAACGGGCGCGCGCGAAGCGGTGTGCAGATGTGTCGCAGATTTTGTAAAGTCACTGGACGCATGGAAAGATCCAGCAAAAGGAAGTCTCTCTGGATAAATGGGCCTTTAAACTGTCAGGAAAACAAGGCAGCTGAAGGAGAGAAGGGGGGAAGGAGACGTAACCGAGGGAGGGCTGTCATAAGGAGTTAACGTTAGCTTAGTTTGTAGGAGGAGAAGGACGTTACTTTGACAGTTAAAAGCCAGCGGACGGCGGCGTGCGAAGAGATGGAGCTGTCAGCGATCGGAGAGCAAGTGTTTGCCGTGGAATCAGTCGTCAAGAAAAGAGTTAGAAAGGTAAGCGTGTAAAAATGCGGCCAAATAATCAGCCTTTATAGCTGTCAGCATTTTTAAGAGGACACGTTTTTTTGTTTTTTGGTAAACGAGAATGCTACTTTAGATGCTAATGAAAGCTTTAGAGATTAAATGGGGAGAACAGCGTTACTAATCTGTTTATCTAATTGCAGAGTGTAGTGACGGAGCAGGTGAGCGGAGGATGTCCCTTTTATTTGACATGGAGACTGTTACTGTACTACAGCTTATCGTGTCAGGTGTTTGGCTTATAGAGGCTGAAGGAGGACACACTATCAACCACAACACCCTGCTTTTCGGTCCGTTTGCTTGCTAATTGTGTTTGGGTCTAAGTTACCCTATTGTGTTTACATGTGCAGGTGCGAAGCTAGGTTTTATTGACTCACGGGGCACAGGAGGGGCCCCTGGGACTAGTGTTTTCCACCACTGTTACATCTGTTTGCAGAATTTTGCTTTGAGAAACTGTGAACTCAGAAATAGCTTAATATTAAACACACTATTAGTTGGATTTTCTGTCAGTTAATAGCATCCAGCTGCTAAAAGCTTCTGCCCAGATTGAAAGTGCTTAAATAGTAGCTAGTTTTATTAATGAAAAGCAATAGGCTTAAAATATTACCTTTGGCAACATGTAATAGGATATGACGGAATGTCATATCAAATAATTTTCTAATGTCCTAATTTTCTAAATCCAAAGAAAATTTTTCATATTTTCATATTTAGCAAATGTTTGTCATTTGTGAAGCTAAATTACCCAGCAAACATGGTTGAAACCCTGACATCATCTTCCTGATCAAAACCAGTCAATAGAATAGAAGTCTAGTCAAACCTTCTCTTTGCAAAGAGAGGAATATAGGTCAGATTATTGGAATGAAGGAATTAAATGTGTCTGTATTCTGTTTTTGTTTTTATTTTATTTTATTTTATTTATTTTTTTTAAACAGCGACAGCTAATTTGGTTAGTACATGGTTGTGAACAGATGGTCGCACAGCGTCTTCTCCACATACAAAGACTATTATTACCATAGCCTGTTTTTCAGCCTTTTACAAATATGACTTCTCTGTCCCCAATGTCAGCATCATAAACCCAGGGATGCCACAGGGAACATTCCTAAACCCAGGAATGTTGAATAACCACCTTACAGTTATTCAACATTGAAATGTTTCCTGGGTATTTATTGGTTTTCAGTTTTTGCCAATCAACAAAGTGATTGATCAACTAATGATTTCTGATCTAATATGCAGAAAATAAACACAGTGCTTAATGCTGACACATTGGATTCCCAAGACATATAGAACCCACAGTAATATGCCATAATATTCAGTACAAGGAGTTTTACTAATTGGTGTGCTACCTAAGGTGAACCTTTATTTGTAATATTTGTAATGGGCCTTAATGTGAATGTACGTATCTCATTGACATTCTGTATAAATGGTTTGATGCTGAGCTTAAAGACATGCTTTACAGAGTGAAACAACTTTTTTTTTAGATTTTAAATTAAGTTCATTTGGGTGCACATAGGGATCTTGAACTAAATTGTTCTTTGCATCATAGCAACAAAATACATCTCTAATAAGCCTTAAAGGAGCTTTTGTAATCAGAATTTGTTCAAGTTGATATAAAATCCCACTACTAGGTGGCAGTGTTTTGCGAGAATGTGTTGGTGTAGGCGCCCCTGTAGTAAGATACAAGAAAATGCAGTATTTGGGATGAGATTGGGGTGGTGTAGTAGTTAGCACTGTTACCTTACAGGAAGAAGGTTCTGGGTTTGAACTTCCTTGTCAGCTGGAGATTTTCTGTGGCGTTTGTGTTCTCCCACAGTGTAAAAAGATGTGCTTGTTACATTAACTGGAGATTCTAAGTTGGCCATAGGTATGAACGTGAGAGCAAAAGGTTCTCTCTAGGGTCCATCCAAAAGCAATTAAGAAAACTGATTTATAGTTTCCCTGAGATGCCCCAAGGTAACAGTTTGATAGATAGCTACGAAGTGCTGATCACATACAGCTGTTGTATTATTGTTGACCCCAGATGAGCCTAAGCAACAGGGATTTTTTTTTTAAAGCTACAACCTTTAATATAAAGCTACTGTTGAGCAAAAGTACCTTATAAGCCTACTATAGCCATTAATTAACTAGCTTTAACTGGCTATCTGTCCACTTGCCTACTAAAAACTTTCACACAGAGCAACTGCCTTCACCCATTTATCTCATAACGACTGGGTGGAGCTACGTTAATGTAGTAAAAGACTGTAGATTCATTATGTGAAAAGAATTTAAACTTAATCTTGTGTTGGATAATTGTTTTCCAAAGTCGAAGAAAGTATTTAGACATTTCACTTAAGTTATAAAGTTATAATCCTACTGAAAAACTTCTAATCCTGCTTAAGTAGCTTAATAGTGATATAATCAAATATGTTTAAAGTATCTAAAGTAAATGTATTCATGTGCAGTCACAGTTTAGAATCCTATACATGACATTATTAGATCATAATTACAGATTTATTGATGTGTAAATCTCTTTAATGTTGCAGCTGTTGATGATTTTAATTACTTATATATTGCTCTGTACCTTGATCTATAATAATGCAATTAATCTGCAAATTAATAAGTAACTAAAGCTTTAAAATAAACAGTATGGAGTACGAAGTGCAGTAATTGCATCCAAAATATAGTGGAGTAAAAGCAGATAGCAGCATAACATGGAACTACTTAAATAAATACAAACACTTTAAACCTCAGTAAAGTACTTGAGTAAATGTACTCAGTTACATTCCTACTTCTCCTATCCATGCACTCGTGTAATGGTGTTGGGGACTGTAAGATTGATAGTACTTTAATCCTATGCCTTTGGTGTGGGGCAACAGGGGGGCCAATCTTATTTTGGGGGGGCTGGTGCCACCCTATGCTCCCCTTCTAGACATGCCCTTGGCTACACCATCTCATGGCACAAATTGGTATTACATGAAAGTAGGAGCCGGACCTCCCCAAGAAAAGTGGATAAACTCTGCTGCACAGTGAAAAGGTGTCCTGAGCATAACATCATAGCGGTCGTTACTTCCCATGTTGATAGTTTTAGTTGATTTTGTTGGGTTGTAAGCTATTTGAAATTACAGTGAGCGCCTTTAAGGCCAGATCTAAACAGTGAGTGCATAATATTTACCTGCATAATATTTATGTGCTCATGTGGCAAGGTTTGGAAATTATAGCTATTAGAATTTACATATCACAGCCAAACACATGAGGTGCTGTTAATTATACAGTCTTTTTTATTGTGCATGTGGAACTAGTGAGTAAAACGAAGTTGGGAAAAGCGGTGACTTCACCTACTGAGAATACCTTTGAGAGCCTGGAAGTTATTATTGGATGATGTCACAGAGGATGACTAATCTGAGTGGATTGGCTAGTATGTGGAAAACATACAGTGCATTTTGAATTCTGTTAATTATAGATACCATCTAATGACATCATGGCAACATCTTCCTACACATTCACAACAGCAAGAATATAATGAAGGCAGGCCTGAAACAGATAAGAAATCACAGATAATCATCAAATAAACTAATTTAATATGTGATTCATACTACTGTGTTTTCGTATGATATACTTGTATAATGTGGTACATTTAGGATTTCTAATGTTGTTCGTGTGGTTTTACACATAAAAGCTTGAAAAAAACAAACAAAAGCTTCTTTGGGTCAGTCATTAGGGAAATGCAGCACAGTGCACGTGTCAATGAAATCCAAGTCATTGTTGGAAAAGTTGCAACCTTTCAGCGTTTGACATTTTGACCTGAACACACTGATAACATGAAATCTATCCTGCCGGGTCTGAGATATCGCATCCTGTCGGTTAAATCGGTTTAAATGGGAAAATGTTGCACAGAAATGCACTCCCTCAAGTTGCATCAAAATGAAACATGGTGCATCTGAGAGATGAGGTAATTGTTGATGGGTTGATTTCACTCTGCTTGGCAGTGGTTCCCAACCTGGAGGTGAAGGCACTTACGATGGGTCACAAGATCTGTGGGGAAAGAGGAGGAAAGAGGAGCAGAAAAAAGACCTTTTAGTTTCCAAGAGTTATTGCTTTTTTTCAGACTTGATTCTGTGGCTTTTTTTCCTTGTAATTTGCTTTTTTCCAATAACTAAAACAGTCCATTAAAAAGAAAGTGCTGTATATCTGAGGCTGCTCTGAAACTTGTCTCCACAGGGGAACGTGGAGTATCTGTTGAAGTGGAAAGGGTGGCCTCCAAAGTGAGTATGTAGTTGGATAAGATGGAATGAAATTTAAGAATGTGCCTCATACAGTACTGTGCAAAAGTCTTGAGTCACCCTTCATTGTTTTTTATATTTTACTTAAAAGGAGACAGAGTTTCTTGTAATTTAAAAAAAAAAAAGTGGTCTTGAGCAATAGTTCTCCAGGCTTTCTGAAGGTAAAAGACAGCCAACATCCAAAGAAGAGCTTTGTCCTTCAATAAGTCCGGAGAACTATTCCTGAAGACTACTTAAAGAAAATACAAGAAAGTTTGCCTAAGAGAGTTCAGGCTGTGTTGAAGAATAAAGGTGGTCATACCAAATATTGACTTTCAAGCTCAGTAAATTGTACAGACTCTGTTTTTGGCTTATATACTGTATGTTCATTTATGTTTGCACATGTTTCAATCACTGCACCTAATTCCCATTTTCCTGGCAAAATATAAAGAAATGAGAGGTGACTCAAGACTTTTGCACAGTACTGTATATACATAGAAAAAAGTACCCTCTGCATATTTACACACACACACACACACACTGTGTAAAATGTAAATAAAATCCAAATGCAGTGGTTTGCAGTCCTTATTAATTGTATTCACCTGATAAAAGTACAAAGACAGCACATCAGATGTTGAAATGAATCATTATTATCATTTGTTGAAAAACCTGCTCATTTTGAATGGGATGCCAGCAGTACCTTTCAAAAACGTTGGTACAGGGGCAACAAAACACTGGGTCGTCTCACAACAAATGAAGTTAGGTAGCAATATGACTGGATAAAAGGGCATCCCAGAGAGGCTAAGTCTGTGCTTTGGCAGGCTGACATTTTAAGAATAATGTTTGTCAGAGCAAAATTGCAAAGAATTATCATGTATGGTACATCCTGTCATTACAAAATTCAGAGAAAACTGTATGCCAGCAAGAACCAATACTGAATGGTCCTATTGTGGAAATCACTGTGATCTTGAAACATTGTCATTTTCTCTCGGCCTGAACTCACTTCAGATGGGCTGAGGTGAAGTGGAAAGCTGTTGTATGAATCAAAGCTTAAAATTCTTTTTGGAAATTATGGCCACTACATCCTCCAGGCTAAAGAGCAGAGGGACCATTTGGTTTGTTATCAGCACAACTTAAAAACCCAGTATCTCTGATGGGACATGTGCGCAGTGGCATGTTAATCTGCACTTTTGCTAAGGCACCATTAATGCTGAACGATAATACAGATTTGGGAGCAACATATGCTGCCATCCAGACCACCACTTTTTCAGGGAAGGGCTTTCTTATTTTAGCAAGATAATACCAAATTATTTCTGCATGTATTACAACAGAGTGGGGTTCTAGTAAAGAGCTCTGGCCTAAACTGGCCTTTCTACAATCCAGACTTGTCACCCACTGAAAACATTTGGAAGATTATGACACAAAAAAATACAACAACACAGGCGGTAATTTAATATCAAGAGCGAATGAGAAAACGTTTTCTTTCACAGCTACAGCAGCTGGTCTTCTTAATTCCCAAACACTTGGTGTTGTTAAAGGAAGAGTTGATGCAGCAGAGTGGTAAACGTGCCTCTGATCCAACTGTCCTTGAAATATGTTGCTTGCACCGTATGTAAATTTAAACGGACATAATAAAAATCTCTTAATTGACGTTTAATATGTTGACTTTGTTATATTTCATATTAAATGTAGGATTTTAAAAGGTATGTTTTGTGTGCTGAATTTTTGTGAATGGAGTCATGTATATACACTGACGCACTACAACATTAAAACCACCTGCAACTACACCTAATATTGTGTAGGTTCCCCCTAGTGCCACCCATCGAGGCACAGACACAGGATCTCTGGGAGTGTCCTCCTTTGGACCCCGTGGGTTGCGGGGTGGGTCGTCTGTGCATCAGGCTCGTTCCGGTGCATCCAGCAGATGTTCAGTCATATTGAGATCCAGTGAGTATGGAGGTCGGGTCAGCACGTTGGGCTCTCTTGTCGTGTTCCTCGAGCCGTTCCTGAGCGGTTTTTGCGGCGCATTATCCTCCTGGGGCAAGTCGTTGCCATCAGGGAGTGTAGTTGCCATGGGGAGGTGTATCTGGTCTGCAGCAATGTTTAGGTGGGTGGTACGTGTCAAGTAATATCCACACGAATGCCAGAACTCAAGGTTTCCCAGCAGAACTTTGTATCATAAGAAGATGATCAGTGTTTTTCACGTCACCTGTCAGTGGTTTTAATGTTGTACTCTTTAACATATGTACTGAAAAAGTTACACAAGTGCAAGAACTTTTTTCCTACTAGAGTTCTAAAGTAAGTTTTTATGATTTAAAAATATAACAAAGACAATGTGTGAGCCACTTTACTAAACTGTTACTCAACAGACTGATTTAATTAGCTAACTGATTATAACAGCAAATGATTTCTGGAGCTCATTGACAAAGAAGAAGGCCTTTATACGCTTTCTTCTTACAGGTATAGCACTTGGGAACCTGAGGAACACATTCTGGACCGGCGCTTGGTGCAGACCTATGAAGAGAAGTAAGGCTGCCTATAACTTTAAAAATTTGTTTGTAAATTTTATATATATATTAATGCGTTCACGCTGGCAGCAGGTGTAGTTGGAGACATTGTTTTTTCAGGGTGTCCTTCCTTATCATTCCAGTAATCACCTGGAGGGAATTTCATTACAGCTGGGACAAATGCCCACTTCAACTTGTTTCTGTCCCGTTAGGGCAACATAACCTACACTCTGCAACCTGTTTGTTGTGATATGTATTTAAAGATCATGCTGAAAATTGGAAATAGCAAAATTTTTTATTATTCACACAAATGAAAAAAGCAAAAGATTTCTGTAATCATATATATGTTTATGTTATCTGTTAATTATTAAATTCCTGAAAAGTCTTCAAAACAAATATTATGAGTTTTGCACAGACACAGATGTAAAACATGTAGGTAGTCTCCTTGGGCAGCACTGCAAGATGTCCGACGCTTCCAACTGCGATAAACTTGAATTAATTTGGTGGAAGTGGACAAAGTCGGAAGTTGTGGACAAAAAAAAAATGCATTTTCAAAGCACAGTGTGTCAGCACACAGTGGCGCACACCATGCTTTGAGTACCTTGTGCCAAATGTTCAACCTCAGATGCCTCAGGATATTAGAGTTCAACCCGTGCTGATTTTATGACCACGAGGGGCGAAGTGATACTGCACAACCCTGTGAGTTTGCCATGTTGGACACTCTCCTTTTGGACACTTTCAGCTACTTTTTCGTCACTGGTTCTTAGCCGGAGACCCAGTGATGAAAGTCGGGTCAGCTTGACACAGAAGTTTGTGTAAACTTGTATGATAAAATGCAGGTGGTCAGAATGGGACTTCTAGCGATGTAAAAATTGCTGCTTCACTGGAAGCATTAAAGTGTTGCCCAAGGAGACATCCTATAAATGAAGACTGGCCAAGTTTTAATCAGGTAAGGTTTTTTGTATTTGAGTCACAGAACTTTGTAAGTCTTAGTTTTCAATGAGAAAATGTGACTCAGTGAATACATATTTAGACATAAGAACATCACCTTTATGTCCAAACAATCAGTGTGTTAATATATCAAATATTTTTCTGCCAGCCTATCAAAAGTCTACTTGGCTTTTCTAGAGAACAGAGAGAACGAGCTCTGGGACACAGAAGGAAAGGATCCAAAGCCAAAAGACTCCTTCTGCAGGTAAAGTTTAGAATTTGATTGAAAAATGATCAAATTCAAGTTCCCTTTCCCTTATTGGTCCCTGACAGTGACGCTGTGTTTTTCTTTTTCTGTTTGATCTCGATTCAGAATACTATCTACACCATGGATCTCCGCAGCGCTCACAAGACTCCAGAGAAACCTCCGCCACGCCTGCGTCTGTCTCTGACGCGCTCTCTTCTCCCTGAGGATGACCATCAGCCGTACAGACAGGGATCACCAACACAGCTGGCACATCACAGAAGCAAACAGAGGAGGAAGGAGTTCAGATACCTTAACTCAAACCCTCCAAGTCCTAGACAAGAGAACTGGGAAGAGCAGGGAGAGGAAGACGAGGAGGAAGAGGAGAACAGTGTGGAAGATGACGAGAACAGGGAGGAGGAGGAGCACGAGGAGGACGCAAAGAAGAGCAATGGCATTTTAAATGGTATGTGTGTCAGTCGGTCAGCCAGTGGACTCTAATCAGCATCATGACCCAGATTTTCTTAACTCTCTTTGTCACTGGGCACACAACCAAAAACATTAAGCTCGCCTCATTTTGAGCTGATTGAAGAGCAAATCATGCAAAGGATAAAACATAGACTCAATAAAGACTAATTTACTTGTAAATGTAAGGCAGCAGCTTTTCTAGAGTGGGGATAGTCAACTGCCTTTGCCCGGGGATGCATTTAGAAAATGACAGGAGATTGTTGTTTGTTAATAAACAAACAACAATATTTATCATAAACGACTTATGACTCATCTTTCTTTGTAATTATTTTATTCATTAGCTGACTTATTAACTACATTAGCTTCATACAAGGATTGGCACAGGCCTGTATGACAGTATAGTAGTTTTACTACATTCAGTGGCCGCTACTTTGAAAAGGTTTGTAAAGTAACATTAATTGACTGGCCCTTTTTTTTAGGTTTAAAGTAGCTTATTTTACTGTTTGGAGTGCAAAGAAAATAAAATATATAAAACATCATCCATCCATTTTCTTAACCGCCTCTCCAATTCAGGAGGGGAGGTGGGCTTGAGCCTGTTCATCATGGTGACACACCTCTGGCCAGTTTAGAGTCACGTGACGTGCATGTCTGTTATTGCAGTTCCTGTTGTTTCAGCTTTGTTGTCCTTCTGATCAAGGACGTCCACGTCCATCCATCCATCTATTTTATTCCACTTATCCAGTTCAGGGTCGCGTTTGGCCTGGAATCTATCCCATCTGTTATAGGGCGAGTGGCAGGGTGCACCCTGCACAGGTTGCCAGTCTATCGCAGGGCTAACACTGAGAGACAAACAACCATTCACACTCCCATTCACACCTATGGCTAAATTGGAATCACCATTTAACCTAGCGTGCACCTAGCATGTCCTTGGACTGTGGGAGAAAGCCGCAGTACCCAGAGAGAACCCACCCTGGTACAGGGAGAACATGCAAAGTCCACACAGAAAGGAGGCGAGAAGATTTGAACCCAGGACCTTCTTGCTGTGAAGCCAATGCTGCACTGGACCACTGGATCACTGTGCCATCCATGTCAGTGTCAACTAACAGCTAGTCAGATTTTAAATTTAAAAAACAAATTGCAGTTAAATGATTATTACATATCTGGCACAGGAGTGTAGAAAGTGATTCAGGCCTTAGTAGGCAGCCTGTTGTGTATCTAGGTTTGTTATGTTGTAACTTTTTCATTGCCAAAATCAACATACCAGCTCATTGGTGGTAATGTTCCCACAGCAGAGCTCTGAAGTGTGGCACTGAAAAAAATCTCCATTTTGACCTATTCTTCCAAACTTTGTGGCTGGATTACACAGTCCTTAAGGACAAACACTGACTGGCCGCCAGTAACACAGTGGTAGTTCGACACAAAGCAGAAGCCGGGACAGAACCAGCAGAGCCACAAATGACCAAAAAGAAAACAGCTTCTGTACAGCAGACACAGCTCCTCTCTTGGGCACAAGTTCTTCTGGTGTATCTCTAGTCTCTTTTCTTCATCCTCCATCCAACTGTTGTGTTCTTTGAATGAACTGTAGTGACAGAGCGTTTCCCAGCTGTTATCAGACTATCATGCTGTACTGTTAATGCTAGCGTTATCCAGCAGGCTGTCCAGGCCACAGTGTAATTTTGTGAATGTACAATTGTTGTATAATTTTTCAGGCGTCTACACAGGTTGTCTCCTGGGCCCCTTCTCTTGGAGATTTTCCAGGCCTGCCCAGTTGGGAGGATGCTATGGGGTAGACCCAGAACTCACTGGAGAGAGTATGTATCTCATCTGGTCTGGGAACGTCTACCCCAGGGGGAAGTAGGAAACGGTGGGGGGGAAAAGACGTCTGGAATACCCTGTTTAGCCTGCTGCAACCCTGATCCAAGCTGGAATTAAGGGAGGAAGATGGATGGACAAATTGCTTATGTTTCATAAATTGTTGTTTGCCCTTTTAAAGAAAGTTAGTCGTGGATGATTGTTTTGTCAGATATCTGCCGTGAGTAAGAAGGGTCCACGGTTGATGGGGGTTCCCTTCTCTCTGAATTCAATAACAAATTTTCACAGGCAAGTTGAGATTCACTGCTCTAGAGTCTCCACTTTAAACTGGTGGTCAGGTTGAATGCTGCACGATTGACACTGCATGTTTGTTCACCTCATATACAGTTGGCAGTAATCCCAACATGTTCCTGCAGCCATGTGCACCCTGTCTGCCACTGTCAATTTATAATATACATCAAAGCAGGTCAGTCAAGGGAGGCTAACTCGGTACACAAGTGACAGGCTTGATGCAATAGCTGTATGACTGTAACTGTACCCTTTTCACCCTCTGCCTTTCTCTCTATGTTCCTGCCTCAATCAGGACATGAGAGGACAGACGACTGGAGCTCCACGGTTGGACCAGACGAGGGCACCACATCAGAGAGTCTTTGGAGGCCCGTCATTTGTCCAGGAGAAGTGACAGTCACAGACATCACCCTCAACTCCCTCACAGTGACATTCAGAGAGTCAAGAGTGGCCAAAGGCTTCTTCAGAGACTGGGGCCTGGAAGTCTGAATGCTGGAAATGGGGTTAGCAGGTTAGCAGTGAAGGCATAGCGAGAGGAAGTTGGAGGCACTGACACAGTGTGTAAAAGGTGTTTAGGGCCGCAGTCGGTGTTTTCATTCCCTTTCTACACCTTCTCTCTCTGCTTGTCCCATTGCCAGCCACTCCCAGCTTGGTGAGTGGTACGTTTACATGCACAGAGTCACCTGAATATAAGCTGATCTCCAGGTAAATTGTTATTTTAGTTGTTCTTATCACTGTTCCTATAATGGGACTGAGTTGCCTTGAATTAAAATGGCATTACATGCCTGTTATATTAAGAATGGGATTTAAAACTTCAATAACCCCGAAGGGAAGTTCTTTTGCTACAGTTCCCAGAGAATGAGACGTTGTTTTACTAAATTACATTTTTTAAAAAGTCATAAATTACAGAGGTGGGTGGCCACAGGAAGGAAGGACCTTTTGACTTAAAAAATGGCCACCACAGAACTTGTGTAGCATTCTCATCTTGGTGCCACATACATCAAGTAACTGGAGCATCCACAGGAAAAAAGCTCTGACTCTGGCCCTTCCTGTGGACAACTGCAAAGATCTGGTCTGGTCCACTTTGCTAAGTGAACTTTCAGGCAGTAACTTTTTATGACGACCGAGGAAATAGAAAAACATGGAAGGCTACTTCTCCACGGAGAGGAATTAGTTTGGTTATTCAAACACAGTTCAAATAGAAGCATGTTATGAACAGATAGTACTGTATAATCGAGGCACTGAATATTGGCTAATTAATTCCAATATCTGTTCTTGGCTTTTCTTTGTCTCTGGAGCAAAGATTTGTGCCACTTAAGTATTTTGGCTAATTATGACTAAGCTGCAATCAGAAACACTGAAGGACTGAGGAGAGCTGAGGGTCGCTGTGAGCCCCACGAATCTTACATTGTCAAGCAGCTGAAAATGTTTTGGTACAATGACTTATAGTTTACTTGTATTGTTGGTATTCCTTAAAATGTGCATTGTCCAAACTAAAGCTGTCCTGTAGAGATGTCTTAAACAAACTATGGTCGCACAGAAGTGGATACAGGTTTTCTTTGTTACCATCAGGTGTAATAAAGATGTTAAACACATTTCTTTCCTGACAAACCATTTGAAAAGTCAGTTTTTCACCTTCTTCATAGTTATTTTACCAAGTTTGGGTGTTAAGAGTTTGCACAACACAAAAAAAAAAACAAAAAAAACCTTTTCCTGTCAATCCCATAGAAGCACAGTGGCCAGATCGCACCTTCTCCACAGCAACTCGCGCTGTCAGTCATGGGTCATTTAAAGCGACAGTGGATAGCACTGCATGATAATACTGACAACAGTCACCCTGAAACTAACAACCGATGGAGCATCGGTATCTAGCAAATCAGTTGCTTTGAGAATAAAGTATTTCTTGTCCTTCACCTCCCAAATCGCAGAATTATTGACCCATCTGGATTTAAAATCCATACAACTGTCTGTACTTGAGTGAATGTTCATCCTGGAGGCGTTTATAAAAGGATGTAAAACATTGCTGGCGCTCTGGCAGGAACTTCAGTGTTTTTAGTGGTGGGGAAATGCCGAGATTGATGCTTTATGTGGATCCCAAGTTGTGACTAAACACTGTGAATCAAATCTGTGTTCATCCTCATGCATCTGGATCAGCTACCGTTACTATTACTGCTGGAGACAAAAAAACAAAACAAAAACGGTACATTGCCAGGTACCTTTAAAAGGAGTTAGCAGGACATCTTTGTTTTTTTTGTGGTTGCTGTTACTGTTCAGATTCAGCAAGCTAAATAATTTTGCATTTTTAAATTTCATGCAGAATCTTATTTTTGAACCTTGTAAAGTAGAAAGTAACTGCAGTAATGAAATAAATATAGTGGTTTCAGAGTAGTAGCACAAAACTGGTCAATTTCTTTCAATTTGCACTTAAAATCAGCACTTGAGCAAATTTCTTGGCTACATGTTCCATGTTACATTAGTCTTCTTCTTTCTCTAATCCTCTTCACCCCATGAGGAGCGTAAACCACTGACGACTCTCCGCCAGTGTGCTTTGAATTTGCCGTCAGTGTTTCTATAACAGTGATGTTTTTCCGGTTTAGAGGTGTTAGCCCAATCCCAGCACCTGAGCCTCGGAGAGGTGGTCCAAATTTGTCTGGCCTCTACCCTTTGACCTGTCCTGCAAGGGAGCTTATGTTCCCACTGGCACTGCTCTCCAGGTCATTGAAGCACACAAGCGTGTCGTCTGCTAATCGGAAGGTCAGTGGTTCGATCCCTGGCTCCCCTAGTCTGCATGCCGAAGTATCCTTGGGCAAGATATTAAACCCCACATTGTCCCCGATGCATTCATATGAGTGTGACTGTGTGTGTGAATGTTAGCTAAGCACGTAAGTGCAGATAAAAGCGCTGTATGAATGTGTGTGTGTGACTGGGTGAATGTGGCATGTAGTATAGAGCTCTTTGGGTACTCAAACTGAGTAGAAAAACGCCATATAAGTACCAGTACATTTACCATGGAATGGACCAAGTGGTGTGTAACATTAGTAACCATGTGAAAAAGAAAAGGAAGAGTCCTCTGTGCATGTAAACGGAGCCACACTAAGCCAGCCCGACTGGACTCAAACATTTTGTACATATTCCAAATTACAGTGAGGTGGGCATAGCTGTCAGTCCCATACTAACATGCAGTGCTGTACCTGTAACCTGTAAACACATAGACTGTTACTACTGTACAACATGTGGCTTAGTCTTGTATGCGTTTCAAAATACTCTGAGAGAAGATTTGATCCGCCTGCATGCCTTTCTCCTCCAGTACAGTTACTATATCAATATAAAGACAGTGTAGTCTTCTCTGTTCAACTAGTTCTTCATCTCAACACACACAGCCCACCATACAAGTGACAAATTTGTACCAAAATGAGAAACTAAATGAGACTCGATGTATTATGGAATTGCACTGTATTAACATCATAGAGGTTTGTGTGTCCACCAGGAGCCACTTTTGCAGAGACTGACAGGCAGAGTTTCAAAGGCAAATATCAATTGTAAAGTTGGTAATAGCTGATATTTCAGACCAATATTTATCCATTAATGTATAGTCATGGTCAGAAGTTTACACACACTCATCACGGGCATGAATGTCATTGTAATTTGGGGCTTTTAACCCTCTGAGGTCTAAGGACGCGTAAACCTAACCCTAGGCTATCAGAATATGTCATTTTTGTTTTTATTAAATTGGTCTCCCAAGTCTTGGTAATCAGTGAACAAAGAAAATAATCACTCTAACTGTTACACCTAAAAAAGTCTGTTTTTCCTTTCTCCAAAATATAGACTTAGGGTAGGATTGGGGTTAGGGTTGCCGTCTTAGACCTCAGAGGGTTAATAATTTCATTGAACTGTTCTTTTTCCAGGGTGGAATGATTGTACAGCGTACATCTTTAATGACTTTAAAAAACAAGAATTGGGTGCACAGGTTTGAATTTATTTTGGATTTTCTCTAATCCACAGGGTCAAAGGTATACATACAGGCTCAAATATATACACCCCCACAAATATTTGGTTATATGTCCCTTAGCAAGTTGCACCTCGACCAGAAGGTTCTGGTAGCCATCAACAAGCTGTCAACAAGAATCTGTAACATTTATTTTAATTGGTTGGTTTCTTGGCACAAACCTGGCTTTTAAGCATAGTCCACAAATTTTTAATAGGGTTGAGGTTGGGGGTTTGGAAAGGCCATTTCAGAAGGTTAATGTTAGCCTGCTTTATTCTTTCCAAGACCAGTTTTGATGTGTGTTTGTCCTACTGGAACACCCAATTATGTCCAAGTTTCAACCGTCTAGCTGTTGATTTGCAGTGAAGTTGAAGAATTTGGAGGTAGTCCTCCTCCTTCATTATTCCATCCATTTTGTGCAATGTACCAGGACCACTGGTAGCAAAACAGCCCCAGAGCATGATGCTACCACCACCATGCTTGACAGCTGGTACAGTGTTCTTAGGTTTGGAAGCCTCAGCTTTACTCCTCCAAACATATCTCTTGTCATTGTGGCCAAATAGCTCAATATTTTTCTCGTCTGACCATAAAACTTTTCTCCAGAAGGCATTTGGCTTGTCCATGTGGGCAGCTGCAAATTTCAGTCAAGCTTGAAGGTGTTGA